>PNEQ01042683.1:0-52298 GCA_003012365.1 Medauroidea extradentata | reverse complement strand
ACCTATAGGACAGCTATAAAACTAATTAAAAAAAACAAGATGGAGGGTGGAGCTAATGAGGGTTGCTAGGTATTAAGAAAACGGACACTAACCAAGATAGTGGGTAAACCATATACTAATATATACGAGACACATACTGAAAAGATCCCGGATCCCGCTCCTAGGCTCCTGCAATAGAACCGGCATTACTACACTACTGTGAGCTGATGTTGTCGATGAACCTAAATGGAAAATTAACTGCATAATACATTTAACCCCTTTTAAACGACTTCATATAAATTGCAATAATTCGATTTGCCTTATAGTTTTTGTGTGTCAGAATTGAACGTTCGCATGTATCATTTAACGGATTTCGAGCCCAGAACTTCCCGGAATGTAGGCTAGAACGTCGAAATAATTCGTGAAAATAAAATTAATTTTAAAAAATAAAACAGACATGTCCTGGGCTAATAGAGGTTGTACAACACCACGTCTCGATAGATTACTGTACAGTGTCCTTATAAGTTATTTCTCGCTGCTAGTACTTGCTTTTCGGATCGTCTGCCTTGCAAGTTTACAAACTTTGTTTTATTACTAATAATCAAGTTATATTACAAAGTAAAAGAAAACTAACATGTAATATTTAAATACTTACGTAATCATCACTCTGACGCAAACAACACCTCAATATCTCTACTGGTTAGATAGATATCATGGGTTGATGGAATACAAATTTTGTGCTTTGTCACCTATTTGGGTGTCGAATTTCACAATATTTTTAATTCACATTTTAGACATTTGTATAAGTATCTAATTTAAGCGCAAATCACGACGCTAGCCCGCTCAGTCGAAAAACCCTTTAATTACGTTTTAGAATACTTTATTTGTGTATCGTGGACGTGAAAAAAAAAACGCCAATAGCCCGCTGAGCGTTAGATGCATCGACGATTAATTGAAAACACATTTCACCACTTTTCATCCTCCTTAGATGGCGAATTTCGAACATTTGTGAAATCACTTTTCAGGTATTTAAGTAAACTTCAATCTTAAACAAAAATCACATCGCTATATAAAAATCAATAGGATCGATATATATCGATTGTGAATCGAAAATACATTCTACTCTTTATTTTACCTCTTCGGAGCCGAATTCAGAAAACATATTTTAGTGGCATTTAAGATATTTACAAAAGCATCAATCTAAAGCAAAGAGCACTTCGATATATCGATTGGTTCGATAGATATGGAGGAATAATCGGAAACACATTTCACGTATTTTCACCCCTTTAATTGAAGAAATTCTAAACGTCTTGGAGTCGTGTAATTGGCATTTGTATACATAACCGTTTGAAGCAAAAACCACGACGATAGTCATTTGCGTTCCAGTGATATAGACGATTCTTGAAAAACACATTTTGCCCCTTTTTACTGTTTGGGTGTCAAATTTCAAAAAATCCTTAAACAACGTTTTGGACATTTACGTAAGCAACATTTTGAAGTGACTGCCAACTCTCTATCCCGAAGGATTTGATAGATATCGATAGTTAATCGGAAACGCATTTAAGGTCTTTTTCACTCCCTTAAATGTTGAATTTCTAAAAATCCTTAAATTTGCCAATATGCATTTTTACGAGTGTCCTATTAAAGTAAAAATCATGATGATAGGCCGTTGGGTTCGAGCTCTATCGACGTTTCTTCGGAAACACATTTCACCCCTTTTCACCCCTTTAGAGGTCGAATTTTGAAAAAACCTCTTCTTTGTGCTCGCCTACGACCTGAGGGGAACCCACACAAAAATTTTTTCACGATTCTAGGTAGTTTGGGCTGCAGTTTGATACGTCAGTCTTTCAGTCAGTTTTCATTTATATATATATATATATATATATATATATATATATATATATATATATAGAGAGAGAGAGAGAGAGAGAGAGTAGCTGGCCGGTTACGGCTTTGCCCACGTGAAATTATGTAATGTAAACAGTAACTCTGGATAAAATATGTGATGAAAGCATTTAACAGCTAGCGTACTCAATAACAGTGAACTATAAATTGTCTTAGGTCAGTGTAAAGAGCGCGCGCATTATGCTCGTATGATGTCACAGTAATTCCCATCGCAAAGTCTTGCACGTGATACGAACCCATAACCACACCACTCCCACACCACAAACTTTATACAATACCTGAGTGAATACTTAAAGGCAGGTCGTGATAACAAATAACGTGTTACCGACGGCGTGTGCTGGAAACACCAGCATATTTCACATACGTATGTCTGTATTTTCTATGGTGTTTATAAATATACAGACTGAATTTCACGTAGGTTAATGGTATGAGAAAGTGTTTATTAATTTTTTAAATGTTAACTTATGAAAATAATATCAAACAAAGTATGTCTATATTCTAAAATAACGATAACATTTCAATTTATACATAACATATATATCAGGGTCATAAGAATATATAGTATAAACCTTGAACTACCCAATGCAAAGCAATGTGTTACTGCAGAAGGAACAGCGCTCCTGTCGGCGTGTGCTGCAACCAAATAAAACGTCTCATGAGTTACCTATATTGTCCTTGTACAATATTTGGTGATAATTCTTTCGTGTGTACCAACGATCTATATAGTAAACATAGAGGGACGGAAACGCTTCCAAAGTGAAGCCCAATTGAACGGCTATTTTTACCCCAGAAAACATGGCGAACAGCAGTGTGGCCAACATTATGTTAAAAATCCGTCATTATGTTCGCATAAAACCCGCTAAACACAGGAAAAAATGCCAATAATTATTGTAATATATTATAATGTAATAATGTTTAAACAAGCATAATCACTCTCGTCTCTCGACCGGATATAAGAGTCTGCCATTTTATCTAGAGTCAAAATACCCCGTTCAATTGGGCTTCATCTCAGAGCCTTGGAGATTGCTGATTCCGCCCCTCTATGTTTACTATACATAGCTCGTTTGTGTATACAGGCTACAGTCCAAAGAGGTTTTATTTATGAGTAGGTTGGCAAAAAGAAACGACTGTTGAATTATTTATCCTTGATTATTCTCATTTTTCGGGAAACTGTAACATTTTACTGCTTTTCACGTATTTAATTTTCGAATTTCATAAAAACCTGAATTTGATTTGTAGATATTTACAAAAGCTTTATTCTTATCAAAAAATCATCTCGATATCTCAACGGGTGTAAGCGGTACAGATGATTATTTGAAATCACCTTTTATTTTTTTAACAGCTTTCAAGGACGAATTTCGAAAAATTGTAAAAAATACTTTTTTGATATTTATTTGCATCACAAAAAAAAAAAAACCACCCCACTATCTGAAATGGTTTAGGAGAAATCACGGATTAATGATAAACACATTTTACGGCTTTTCACGCCCCTTAATTTCCGAATTTCGCAAAATCGAAAAATTTGCGAATATGCATTTCTTTGGGCAATATTATGAAGTTAAAAAATGTATGACAGCATTCCCGGTTAATGAGATATCAAGTATTCTTTTAAAATTCATTCCACCACTTTTCACCCCCTTAACTATCGAATTTCGAAAAATCCTTTCTGAGTGAGTGCCTACGTGGCAAGGGGAAGCTTCCCTCAAAGTTTCATGGTTCCAGGTCCAGCGGTTTGGGCTGTGCGTTGATGAGTGAGTGAGTGTGTCAGGACACTTCATTTTATATATTAAAATAAAAATTAATTTGATTTGTATTTTTAATTTTATAAATTTTGACTGACTGTTTTCAAATTAACTTAATGCAAATACAATTGCCTTATTTGAGAGGTCATTTTGAATATTTATTTTTTAATATTGCATGAAATAACCTACTTAGCATAAGATTCTCGACAGCTGTATGGTCTAATAATTTTCAGTGCATGTATCCCAATAAATTTATGTCGTTAAATATTTTCTTGATTTACAATATCAACTAGATTTATTTGCAAAAAATTACTACATGGGCTTGGATAGTGACTTCACGTTGCATCAGGCACTTGAAGTCTGAATATGTTAAGTATGCAAAACTAAACATATTATAAAATTAAGAAAAAAAAGTAGCCTTCGCCTTTTGATGATAACGAATTGTATAGCTTTTATAAATATATTTTTGGCAGTAATTACCCTGAATTTTACCTACGATACAAAAAATAGTATAGTGAACCAACGATAAAAATTTTTTGCCGGGGCAAGGACCAAAGTTGCCCCAGTACTGTGGTATTTGCACAAGATATGTCGGATCGTCTTTAAATAAATGACCAATTACTAGGGAGGGTAAATTACATGAGTCCAATAACCGCGTTCATTGTCTGTTCTTTTAGTTAGTGACATCTAATGGACAAATTGTCGGGGCTTGAGTAAGTGCGGGACAGTGTATTATAGCACGTAGGTCATGGAAGTCGCGAAACATTTCTTTCCCTACTAAGTGTGAAAGTAAGAGAAGATATTGTGGTCAGCATTTAACATCGAGGTCTTTAGCGCTGGCGAGGGGTGACATGAGGTGAGTATGGAGCAGCGCCGGAATGACAGAGCGGGGGAAACGGGATATCCCCGAAAAATACCACCGATCAGTGGCAACGTCCGGCACGATTACCACATGCGGAAATCCGGGGACCGACCACGCCGGGAGTCGAACCCGGATCAGCTTGATAGGAGGCGAGTTCTCTAGCTACTGCGCCAACCCACGACCCACAAGGTTTTAACAAGGTTTATACACAAATATGACAAGGACGAGACTAAAGACCTTACCCTGCATTGGACACATTATTTAAAGCATAAATAGGGTAAACTGACCATATATCGTGATATAACATAATATTGTGATAAACCACGTTGAGGGCTTCACAACATTGGGAAGGCTCTGTACACCGAGTTCACTAGGTCGCCAACAGAGAGCAGGCATGTACAGTTTCGGCAATAAGTGACCACTGTATCAAATATAATATCACAATTAAAATGTTAAACATGTTTCTGTTACTGAAGTTCGAAGTCTTAGTATCACGAAGTAGGGTAGGTTCACCCTATACAAAACTTGAGACATTTTGATACAAACTAATTATAGAGCTCTTATTAAGATATTTTGACAGTAATTACTCTAACTATCCATGTACAACACAAAAATTAGTACAGTGAAGTGTGGAAGCTTTGACCTATTTCGCGGTAACTTTTCCTCACTCAAAATATTAGTTTTGAGGTAATTTTTTCCGTAAATAGGAAATTCGTGCCGAGTTCTTAAAAAAAAAAAAAAAAAAAAAAAAAACTAATTCGGTGTTCATTGTCTGTTGTTATGGTAAGTTATAGTAATGGACAAATTAATCCGTCATTTGAGAAACACCACAAGTCACTTTCAAGAAAGAAATATCAAATAATGTTATACTGGAAATGCATATTTTCATTAACTTTCTAAATAATGTAACGTCATTTTCAAAAAATTGCTGTACGTGTCACGTCTGTGTTCAACATTTGAGTTTCGCGCATTGAAGAGTAAATATCAATAAACCCCTGTTGTGAAATATGTGACATGTGGTGTTCCTCAACTGACTGACTCAAATGGTCGACGCTTGAGTATACAAGACGGTGGGTTCTGACTCGCCGATAATTTAACAAGCGAAATATTTCTATCCCCACCAAAGATTCAATATTGGAATGTATGGACTGCTCGAGGGTGACTCGCCCTGCACGTGACGACACAAGAGGTCGGCAGCAGTATGACGTCACAGGCATGGTCTCCCCGGGGAAATATTCTCGCCCTAGTTTGGCCCCAACCTCCCTAGTGAGCTACCATTAATTGCAAGACCAGCTGACGTCTACATTCATCGCTCTCACGTACACAACTCGCGAGTCTGACTGTACAACTGCCATATTGTTACCCAGGTGCAACACAAGTCACGTGGGTAAATATATGTTTTCTTGCACTACGTATCGCCTGAACAGAAGTAATTGTAGGAGCAGGGCCAGATTTATGCCTCTGCAGGCATCTCCGCAAGCTTGTCGTTTCCATTCTTCCTATCCTACTCGCGTCCTTTTCACATATCGATGGTGTTGAACTGCAATATCGTATGTCAGGACAGGCAAACGCACTTTAAAAACATAGTAATCTCAGTATATCTCGTAATAACTGTTCAGGCATCTTTACCATACAAGAACACACATTTAAAATTATGCAACACACATATTAATAAATATATAGGTATAACAGTGACACATAAGTTTGCTGTACGCGGGAAATTGCGTTGTTTCGAAGTACGAAGTTGCAGTTTAACACCGTCGATATCCAACAACGTAATATTTAAAATATTACCCTCCTCTGCCCTCTCGCTGTGTATTATATCAACAACAGTAGTGACAATGATTAATTATTTACTTTACCTGTAATTCAGTTGCTTGAGAATAACTCTTAACCAGAATAAAAATTAAAATAACAAGATAATTACATTAAATAAACATAAAGTGAAGCAAATTGTATTTTTACTCGTCACCATATTGGCACATTTAAAAGCAGTGACGGAAAATTGTTCATAATTTGTCCTCGCTTAAGGCCATGCTCTCGTTTTTCTATTTTTTTTAATATTAATTTTTTACGCCTAAACGAGAGCAGGTATAAAAAATCTGTCTGGCAGTTTTATTTACAATCGTCTTCTCCATGTTGGCTGAATTTTTTCAAGGCAGTAAATAATATAGTTTTAGCTAGTTATGTAATTAACGAAATTCTGGTTAATTGTATTTTTATCGTAAAGCGTACACACACACACACACACACACCCACACACACACACCCACCCACACACACACACCCACCCACACATACAAATATATATATATATACATATATATATATATATATATATATATATATATATATATATATAATAATCGCACAAGATAATAGAAACTTAAGAGCATGGCAGCAAGGGTCTTAAAGTGGGGGAAAAAAAATCATAAATGTGTATGTGTATAAAATAGGGTTTGTTTTGTTGACATTACTTAAGAGTACATTAATTTCTTACAAAAATATATGCTCAACCAGTTTTCCCATAATGGCATTTCAAAGTCTAAGTTTGCATATTTTTACTTCTTACACATCTTGAAAACCAGTAAACATAATGAAATGAATAATATCACATCAGAACTACATCTCACGTTTTACGGCTTGAATAAATATAAAACCCATTATAAATTATATTTGTATTAAAAAAATTGTTAAATGTATTAAAAAATTAGCAAATCTTTGAAACAAATTTTTAAAACAAACATTTTTTATGGGTTACTATACGCTTGAATCCGTAATCCGTGACATGAAGTTATGATGTATTGTTTTATTTTATTATGTTTGCTGGTTTTTAAGTTTTACACGAAGAAAAATTAAGCAAATTTGAACTTTGAATTGCCATTGGGGAAAACTGGCTGAGCTATTTTTTTAAAGAGTAAAATATACTCCCGAGTAACGTTTATAAAACTAACAATATTTCATACATATAAAAAATTGTCATGTTTCCCCACTTGAACAAGCTTAAATTGCGCCCCTAGTAAAGTGCGCCCTAGTCCCGGGGCCTGGTGGTCCTAGTGGTAGACCCGGCACTGTATATGAGCTTTAGTGGCCGGATAACAAGTTATTGCTCGTACTTAGGTCTCCTGATTTCTACGGAAATATTTTTGCCACAATTTGTGTGAATGCCTTAAGAGTGCGTGGTAGATAAATAAACGTTGAAAACATCAATTGATTTATACGCTTTTTTGAAGACAATATGGATAAAATACTCAATGACAATCCTAGATAATGGTACTTGCCAACTTTATGAGTGAATATTTATCCAGAATTACTAATTCGTTACGCGTTATCTCTTGCGCCGCAGTTAAATGCACGAGGTTCCGGCGTCAGAGATTGTGCCTCAGAAGTTCGTAACACTGGAAACAATTTTGTTTAAAACGCTGGCTAAAACTATTGTCTAGGATTGCTATTGTTTAGTTTTTGCAAATTGGCTTCAAGAAACCTACAGTTATAGATTAATGCTTTTAGCGTTGAATTATATACTACGCCCTCTTTTTAAGAAGCCGTATCAGTGTTTCAGGCGCATGTATGCAACCCGCATTAACAACTTATAAATCAAGGCTACTTTTACGTTCTCTATAGAAATAAGAGTATTACACATATCAACGTTATCTTCGCGCTTTATCAAAGACACAGCCGTTCTTAATAGAGCTGCGTTCTGCAGAATGAAGCCTAACAAGCGGTTACATTAGCAACGAGATACTAAAAAAACGTTTCGTAAAATTTGTAGCAACCATTAATTGTACTTGACTTCGGCAAACGCAACGAAAATAAGACCGAGTCTGTATCTTCTAAAACGTGATGATAATGTTGATATGTGTAATACTGTTATTGCTATAGAGAACGTAAAATTAGCCTTGATTTATATGGGGTTAATACGGGTTGCATACATGCGGCTGAAACACCACACACGGCCCGTTAAGCACGCACATGCAGCACTTCTTCGTGGTCAGCGATTCTGTCACACAGACGTGTGGTGTTGCAGTTATCTTGTTATAAATGACACATGCAAATATGACGCCTCTACACAAATACACATTACCAATAACAATGACGCCCAGCTGCATATGTCCACATAAGGCATTGAAACAAAGTAGTGGAAAATCCTTTTCGCTAAAATCATTTATTCTACCTTATGATTATTTGTCGATGAATGTGTCCACCAAACATAAAGAGAAATAAAAGTACGAATAATTACGATACACGAAAACAGAGCTAATCTTATCCTTTCAGTCCATTAAAATTTCAGAAAATCTCAAGGTCATCTAGTTATAAAAATTGTAATAACTGCAATAAAAAATTTTAGGTACAATTTTGCATGCCTATTTTGTGGTTTTGCACATGGTGCCATCCGTTGGGTTCTGTACAAACTAGAAACATTTTTTTTTCAGTATTTTTGTCGGGAAAGCAGAAAAATAATTCATGTCTGAAAGGTATGCATGTCACATAAACTAAATTACACAAAACTATTATTAGTTTAAGAACTATCTACTTGCGTGAATATTTTCCTTGTCAGAACATGGAATATATTTTGAAAACTTTTTTTTTCTGATATTACTTAGCTTGTAACATCGTCACCTTAAAACTGAATTTTGTATTACTAAAATGACATTGTATTAGTTTACTAAACCGGACCGCGTATCCATTATGAATACCAAAAATATCAGTTAAAACAGTCTCTGTGAATCTTACGACCTTCACAGTAACAAATTACTATGACTAACTTTCTGTCGGCTTAAATATTTGAGTCAGCTCTTACGTAAACTTCTCCGTTTTTGATGTCTGTTTAATTATATTGATAAAACTGAACTGCAAACTGTACATGAATACGTGATAACTGCTGATATAATATGCCTACGAAATGTTTACCAATTTATTTGCAGAAGTTTGTCGGTGAGAAATTATTTATATACGTCTTTAATTATTTAATGTAAAATTGTAATAAAACTTGATTGCAACACTAAGTCCTTCAGAAACTATTAATTATTTTCATTAAGTGAATTATACACCTAGTCTACAGCGAGGTCATTGGAGGCCATGACGCAACCCTTGGCACAAAGAAAGTGAACTAGGAGAGTTGGCGGCCTTGGTCTCTGTTAATTAACCATCTCAGCATTTGCCTCGAGCGATTTCGGGAAACCAGGGATTATCGAAATCAGGGATGCGGGAACCGGGAATCCTAAACGTGAGACCGAAGTTTTGCCGTTGTGCCACCTCTGCTGATCACAGACAACTACGAGCGACAGCAAACAAACAATGGAAACTAGCTAAGATTAGCCTTAGTACAGGAACTGACAAACACACCTACACACATTCACACAGACACACAGACAAGTGTGAGTGTGGTATGGCTAGCGACCTGAAACTAGCTTTTATTTTGTGCTCATGCTAGAATAAAACAATGGTTAGAGATGATGGTAAATCGTGAAAATATTTTGTGCCAACATACCCTTGAAAACACTGTAGCTTCTTACAACATATATAATTGGGAGATATAATTCTGACACAGCGTAGCTGTCTGCAGACCAACAACAGGCTCAGATATTACAATATCGTTAGAGGTACGTCAATTTCGCGAATTCATCTGGCAGCAGCCTAGACTTGTCAGTCCTATACACCCACTGGCCACAATCGATTATCTATTAGCTTATAACCGTACAAGCAGGTAGCAAGCGATGGCACTTCGCATTATTTCCTTATTTACTACTGGCTTGCAGTAGTCAAACGCGTTTCATAACAGCCGCCAGCAAGTCATAGATATGACAATGAAGTATACACAATTGGCGTTCAACCTGACCTGGAATGTATCTGCGAAATTTACGTATCTCTAAATATCGTGATTCTTATTTACTCAGTCAAATAGGGTAACAGCTCCTAGTATAAGCTAAAGCCAGCAATCTTCATTTAAGATAAACGTGTGTTGAAATCCTGCATACAGTCAAGTTTTTCCGCAATAAACCATCATTAGAGCCAATATTAAAAAAAATATTTCGGCAACAATTTGTTTCAATGCCTTACATGCACACATGTTTCTCTGCTTCATGGTCAGTAATTCGATGTATTTAACTCTCGGCGTCTCGGGGTCATAGCCGCATATTACAAATGTGTGTTGTCGTGGTAACATTGTTCTGGTTGGTACAGTCAAATGAGCCGCGCCTCTGCCCTATTATATTCTGCCAGTAACCACAGACCAGAGTTGCAGGTGTGCACGTAAGGCATTGAAACAAGTTGTTGCAGAATTCTTTTCAACAACAATCACTGGCTCGAACCATCATCTCTAACAACGGTAAATTTGAGTCACGTAACGGACGACTTGAGATACACGACATCTGACGTCACACCGCAGGGGGAGAGTACTGTGAGAAACAAAGCTTGTTTACAAACATGCTGGCGATGACAAAAATTAAATAGACTTGCACGAAAAAAAAAATATATTAGTTTCATTTCGTGGTTAAGGTACGCAAATGCATAATACCAATATTTACATGAAAAAGTGGCAAATTCCAAGCAAATAATCAGTTTTCTTGACATACGTTTCATCCTGGACATGTAAAGCCAAACGCCTGTATGAAGGTTATGTTCGGCTGCGGTATCCATGGAGGTAAGAATTGTATCCCACACCTGACTGGAGCTCCGCCTCAGTTCAAGTCCTCCGTTTTGTATTTGCCTATCTGACATCTCTCGAAAGGCGGTGAGATAATAATAGTAAAGAAGCAGCAAGTGCAGAACCAATCATACAGTTTCACTATGCCAGAGAGCAGCCAACGAGGAACTGCCAACTTCTCTAGTACACAGATATTCTTCTAGACTAGCCTGCAGCTCACTGAACATTTCCTGTCTCTAGTCATGGCTACATCCGCAAATATTGGCTGGTGTTCGCTGTTTGTTTTTAGTTTCTTGCCTGGTCTTCCGGTGGAACGACTTAAAGCTGCAAAGATGCATGTCCATGATTATAATCAAAGTGATTTATTTTACTACGTTACGCAATAGCGAGCTTCAGATCTAAGAAGGAAAGAATGTTATAAATACCGGTTGCACTGTACTGATTTTATATACTCAATTTCATATAAGATTGTGGGCGAAAATGTATAATATTTTGTTATTTGTGTCACTTTACAAAACAAACTTTGCAGTACAAGTGCTGAAATTGACATCTCAGGTTAATTTTTGAGCTACAAATTTCTTGCATTGTGCAATAAATCACAGAATACTGAAAATAATTGCCCATAAGCTGCTGTCAAATTTCTCCACACTTACATGAAATGGAGTATACCAAGCAAACTTTTCCTCTTTGAGAATGCTGCAACCACATTCGCCCGCACCACTTGTACGTTACGTAATCTGCATACGTACACGACATGGGGACTATGTCATTACATGAGGGTTTATCACCATGCAGGTTGGCGTGACTCGTGTGTCAAAAGTGAATGAAGATGTCGGGTAGAATGCCAATACAATGTCATCATGTATACTCTACAATATTCGTTCGAGCATCACCCAAATTAGTTATGTGATTATTACGCTAATTCAAATTTTAAGTAAAAATCTCCAGCGTGAAAGGAAAATTACTGAAAATAAAGTGTTTGTATAAATACAACATAAATAAGTATGGTAAATATTTCAAATGAATTGTGTAAAACTATATGAAAAACGTATAGAAAAATTTCTTTGCGAGCATTGTAACATTTAATATGAAGAAACGCAAAATTTCGGAAGCTTAAAGCATTTGTACGAAAATTCATTTAGATTTACCGTGACAATAGTACATTTTAATAATAATAATAATATTAATAATACTAATAATAACGTCTACTGTAAGGAGTACAGTGTGTGAGAATATTTATTTTATAATTTTTCGGTAGAGCTTGTGTGAGCTACAGAATGGACTTGAAGGTTACATGGGCTTACCAATCCTTTTCTGAGACGTTGCATGGGCTAAAATACACAAAACATGTGGCCTAGAATAGCTACTGAACTAAAAGAAAAATCAGAAACCGAGCATGGAAGAATTACGAAAATTTCGTTAAAACTTTTTAGGAATTGTTTTGATTAGAAGAAAAAATTTGTTGATTAAAAAAATAGATTAAATGGTACTATCCAACAAAAAAATAAAGCAATTGCCCTGCTACCTCCTCACAGTAAATCTACTCTCTTGCTACTACAAACATTTAATTTAAATGAGTCGTTGTAGTCTAGAATATATAATGTTTGTTTTTCACCGTGCTAATGTTCAGTTTATTACGGTAGAGTTCATAAGAACTCTGCATCACATATCACTGGAGAGTTTCAAATTAAGTTCTTGTTGTGGACAATCCGTGACACTAAGTTTAATAAGATAGCGGTTAAATATGCCAGTAACTATTTCATATTTGAATACCAAAAATTACGTTTTCAAAGTCACAGTTAGTGAACACACTAAGGCAGTTACATGTATCAGTTTAGCAATTATAAAGCTGATAAGCTAATCAAAATGTTAATAAAGCTAATTCTACGGGTGCAGTTAATTAAAATAAACGATTTTGAACACCAGCGTCTTGTTAGTTTACTGCAGATTGCCTCTTGTTTAAACGGCAAAACTGTTGAAGCTTTCACTTCCTGTGTATTTCGTCTCTCTCATAGAGAACTATATTTAGGATGACGGCATATATTTACCCTGGACGCAATCTTTACGGGGAAGACCTACCGTTTCCTTCTTCGGTGTAAGAGGCGATTTAAAAAAAAATCGCACAAACCAATAAAAATTGGATGTGCAGTCCAAGGAGGTGTCAATGACCTCGGTGCATAAAGAATGCAGTTTCCAGCACATGCATATTTACAATGCATGAAACCCACAGAAACTGAGTGAGGTAGTTTAAATAATATTAATTAAAATTATAGAATATAAACATTATTGTGCAATTGAGGTTAACATTTCTAATATTTATATATCATTAGAATCCAAATAGTAGTTACAGCAGAACTTAATTCATTGTATAAGAACATTTACAGCGGGAAATATCAAACTACTTCACCTTCGATTCGGCTTCTGTATGATTCGCCGTCGAACGGCTAAGTAATCTAACCATTTCACCAGTCAGGGTTTAAAATAAAATGTTTTACTCAAGCTTAAATATGTTGCCCTTCTGCGTTCTTATCATCCCGTCTTATTTCGTTTCAAACCTTCATTTAAGTGTTGTTTACAAGGCACGCATGAAGTCATTCCCAAGTCCTATGATTATTACAGGATACCATGCGGGTTTATGTAATTTCGCTATAGTTGTGTAAAGAGCAGTTATTTAAGATTTTATTTAAAGTAATTAAAATCAATTAGAAAATTGTTGTTAAGTTTGTTCACCGTACGTTTTAAGCCGAGCCATTGAGACACTCGAAATATCACTGAGGGAGAAAACAAAAAGCACATATTTTTATATGATATTAAACTTCTAACCATTCATTAACCTTTTTATATTTTATTTATTTGAAGTTTTAATACTATCTTCATAGCTGTCTTTATTTGTGAACCCGTCTAAAATCACAAGTTCAAACAAAACATTACACAAGAACTTTATATATTTATAGCTTACGAAATTGCACATGCAACAAAAAAACTTTCGTTAATTATTATAGCGTAAGCGGGACACTTAAAATAATTTACGTGAAATTTAATTAACTTTCTTTCAATATTTACGAGGAATATGACATAAATTATTTCTCATTTATCTCGGAATATTTTTCATCATGGTTGATCTAAAACTACTTGTATATAACCAAAACTGAAACTAGGAAAATATGAAGTCAAAAGTATTAAATTTCCTCAGGACCATTCTATAAGTACTCGAAATATGACTATATATGACTATATATGACTATATATATATATATATATATATATATATATATATATATATATATTATATGTATTGCGATATCTAAGAAAATACTGTACCTTAACCCTACTCATAATTTGACAAAATTGTTTTATTTATTACATCATGCTCTCTTCCGAAATGGCAGATCTGCAACAATATACCCTACATAAATCAAAGCTGGGATTATAAACTATCATTACGTAAAAGTGTTGGTAACAATTATTTTAGTAGGTCTAGAAAGTTGACTTGAGTTTAATTTTTTGCTGTTATTTACGTCTCGTCAACAGCAAGATCGACAAAGACGGAAACACACATCTGCACACAAAGGCAGTGACTGGGAGGGAAATCGGTCATGACTAGAGGCTCAAAAATTTCGCGAATTCATTCGAGAAGACGTAAGATTTCCTGTACATGTTGACCAGTTTCGTGATTGCGAACCAATAGCAGACCTGTGTAAACAATCACTGACTCTCGCAGTACCTTGTCACTTGTACAACTGGCCACACTCTTTGAGCAGCAGACAATGTACAAGTATATGAAGACATAGTGTGCACAGGACTGTGGAGTCCAGCAGTCTGGTCGTTGAACCCGCGACATATCCGGGTCTCGAGTCATGACTTACTTTGGCTACGGAGCCATCGCAGTATTCGTTTGGAGCGATTTGGGAAAATCAAAATCAGGATAGCCAGTACCGAGAATATAATCCAGTTCCTCTGGACTTCGAGTGCGATATTTTACCGTTGGACTGCCATTTTCGGCAAACGTAACACAATTCCTTGTTTATTCACACAGTGTCTCCCAAAACTATGGACAAACATCATCAAACACGTCTTAAGTCTAAGCTCTGTTACAATATGATATTCGGATTCGTAGAGTTAATATAGTTCTCATAATATGACTTCAATTTTTTTTTCAAGACGTACTGTCTATAAATATTTCGGGCCTATAAAAATATACAGCGTTCTCATTTACTTATTCCATAGCAATATCAAAGTATAAAATTTTATACGAATCGAAAAGTGGGTAAAAAGTAATTTTTGGTTAAATTTTTAGTCACGTCACAACATAATAACACAGAGCACACAACTTTCTTCATTTGTGTTCTTGCTTTGCGAAACATTGAAATGTTCATAAAATTATTTCCAGTAAAACATACTTTTTAGAATAGGCCTATAGGTGATTTATTTAGATTACCTTTTGTAGAATTACATAGATTTTAAACGTTCGTTCATTTACTCCAATATAAATATTGCACATGAATAAGTCATAACCAGTGAATATCTTATACGTGCAGATTTATACTATTTGTTTCGATTTCTCAAAATACAAATCACATATTTCAGTTTAATATATTGTCCGTTAGTTTTACATTTGCAGTTACCTCGACTAGAACACAGTTTCTCATAAAGACGAAAACGTATTAAAATTAGTTTCAAATTATTCTTCTGAAGTTTCGCAATATGGTAACACATATAAAGCCGTCTTCATCTATGTACTGATATGTTGAGTTTTCTTTAATGAGTAGGTATGCATATTTCCGCTTCTCATAGCTAGTGTCCGGTAGTTTTCGCGCAAAAGATTTTTGTAGAACTTTGTTTCAGTGCCTTACGTGCGCACCTGCATCTCTGCTATGTGGTCAGTGATTGGATGCCGTAACACCCAGAGTGTGGAGGTTAAACCCGCAAATCACAGACGTGATGTTTTGCGGTTATCCACGATCTGATTGGCACAGTCAAATGAATAACAACTCTGCATAAAATCACTCTGCCAATAGATATGAAGGTGAGCTGCAGGTGTGCACGTAAGACACTGAAACAAAGTGGGGCAAACATCTTTCCGCGTAAACTACCGGGCCCTACTAATTCCGTAACTCTGCCTAATTTAAACAGATAATTATTCCTATACTCACAAGTAATGCACAATATTTATATAAATGTTTTATAAGCTTGTGTGGTAATGTTGTTAGAGCATCTAACTCAATCAGCTTGCAGATAATTATCTCGCCAGAGAAGTTCTCAAGGGAAAGACAGACACTAGCTTAGTGCCTTGCACATAGAGTCGATGGGGCAAGACTTGAACGAGTCAGATTTGACCTTAGAAATTGCTGACAATCACCGTAGTTGTAGTCCAACAGCACACAAACGATATCGTTTACAATATGATATTATCGTATTTGTCACAAGCCAAAGCAATAAACTACATACGCCAGGACGTGTTTTTGTCCTTTGCCTTCAGAAGACTGAACACCTTTACCCTAAAAATGCAATGTTTAAACATTTTCACTATTTTTTCTCTCTAATTTCACAGAGTAGGACTAAAATAAAAAGTGGTGTCTACAGTTAATAGTTTCTTGCCATTCCTGGAAAGAAACTATTTTCTCAGAACAATCACGGACATTTTCATAAACAGGCAAACATTGATATAATATAAAACATCTTGCTAGAAATTCTATGAAGAAGAACATTCCACAGTAGCGAACAGTTGAATAGCTACAGTAGCAAGTGAATAATAAACTTCAGGGAATGAAGAAGCTACGAGGTAATAGCTCTGGACTTGAGGGAATTCTCCGAGAAACCTTCCTACTCGAGTACAAGACATCGGGCAAGGCATTCCCCAGCGACTGCTGATATTTCAACCCTGCAGGTTTAGACGGCTTCGTCAGCGCGGAAGCCTCGTTTAGCGGCTACTTACACTCAATAGGAAATGTCTGTTTGAAGGCCTTTGGTGCCAATTTACGCTGTTTTATAAGTGTATTTTTTTAAATATTTAAATAGGCCAGACATCATGAAAAACACTACGTGACGTGTTCAAAATTGTGTTAGTCTATTATTTTCCAGTACAAAAAGTTAAATAAAATTTTTTATAGTAAACGATTTTAAAATAGTTTATTAAAGTCGGTAACTAACCAAACTGTAATAACTTTTTCCCTGCTTTAGAAAAATTGGGTTTCTCAGTAAAAACTATTTTTTTTTCAACACATTTGTGTCACAGTTTGCTGTTACACCCCTCTACAGAATGACATGATCTGAAAGTTAAAAAGGGAATGCATTTTGGAAAGTTTCATAAACAGAAATTTTGTAAGTAAGCATATTTAAGAAATGTTGAAATACTGGGTGAAAAGATTAATTAAATAAAATATGATCAACAAATAAAAAAATTTTTTTTCACTTCTTGTTAGAAAAAAAAAGTATCATAAATCGGACGTGCCCCGATTTATAAATCTCACTAATTAATTCGTAGAACTATTTAAACCGAACTTGGAAGATATATTCGACAACATCAAACTAATTTACTGTAAACTGCAAAGTAAATCATTCGGACTGAAATATATACACAGATATTTCATAGCTCAGATATATTGAAACACATTTAACTTAATTTTGCGGGTGTTGGTAGTGCTCTTATTTTCAAGAGGAAATCAATGCCATTTTAAAGATTCAAATATTTAAAAAACGTTTTCAATCTTGTTGTCTAACAAGAGTATTAGGATGGGAAGTTTGTATTACAATGTCTGTTACATCGATCCGAACCAAGTTCTGTCTATACAGATAGATGTTATTAATGTACAGACTAGGTATGAAGACTCTCTGAACTTTGATATTATATATGACCAAGACAATACAATATTCAGCCGTATTTTTCCATTCAAATGATCCATGGATCTTAAAAACTTAACAAACTGAAGTGTTTTGTTGGTTATATATGCGCCACTACTGCGACAGTAATGGTTGTAGACAAGGTGACATAACGGATATTATGAAAGGTTTTTGTTGCCCTTATACCGACTATGTACCTCTTTCTGAATTACTTGTGTGGTTCATGACTCCAGCCATTTATGTCTTCCTTGTTGGAATGTTGTTGCTCATTTCCTCCGAATGTATCAATTTATATAACCGTGGGTTCTGCGACTCAGCAACATTTGAAATAGCTATGATGTGTATCCAGCGAAACAGCTAAAAGGTATTGAATTATTAGAAGCAATGAAATAGGTACGTACATATGTTTGTAAGCTACGAAGTCACAGACAGACGTAGGCGTCAAACTCATATCACTTCTCCTTTCTGGGCGAGACTTGATATGTATATTTAACTGACAACCGTGATTGTATGCGTTTTCTCTTCGCGTGTTGTAAAAACATTGGCCGCACATTGTGTGAATAGTGAAATAACGCTAAACAACTTCTTCTAAAGCAAGCAACATTACAAAATTATTATCCCGAATGTTGGCGCCTCTCATATTTAAGAATTTTGAACTTTGAAGTTTGTAAACTAATAACCAATAAAACATTTTCCGGTGAGGTACCGCAAGCAAAATATTTGTAGAAACGGATGAAAATGTTCTATAAACCTACATGAATGAACTGACGTTGGTATGTTATACTGAGAAGTCAATGTAAACCCTGAACAACTTCGGCGACCTAAACCATTTTAACAATTTTTCTTGTATTTTCTTTAATTATTGTTCTGTTTGAAACATTTTGATAACACCTTAAATGCATTTGGAAATATACAGAAACTGTTTGAAAACGTAAGTATATAAGGTTGTTTGTGATATGTTTAGCATTTCGGATTTTAAATCTATGTTTCAGTAGGTATAAAACGAATTATATACTTTTTAGATTGAGTGCGGACTCTGATGCAAAAATTATCTTCAAGAGACTGTAATTTTTACATACCTCCTTGCTTTTTTACCTGCTTTATGTCATTGTTCAGAAGAATTTTACAGTTGCGGAGAAAATAGTATTTGGTAAATACTTTGCATGTAAGCAAATGCTGTCTGAAGTATATTTAAATAAATAGGTATAGATGTACTTAAAGTGAATAATACTGTCCAAAGGAAAATTAATCGTTAAAACACAAGACAATTATACGGATTCTTATATTATGTAACATTTAATAGGTTACAAGTAAGCAAATTACGTGCTTTCATGACTACTAAGTTAAAATTTAAAGGTTTTTAAAGTTAATGAGCTTAGTTAGTTGAATAAAGTTATGAACTATATTAAACTGTACTATTATTTGTTCAAATTAAGGAATAGGTTTTTAAAGAGAACAGAATGAAACTTTTTAAAAGAGTATGAATAATATTTTTACAAATTATTTTTATGACAACAAAGTACTTTTTATTAAAACTTACCTTTGTGAACTGAGATTATCTGGGGTGTCTGTTACGGGTGTTTTGCTCCTGTAAAAATAAATAACGATTTGAAATTTCATAAAATTAATAACATGAAATATTTTGTACATAAACACACTCATACACAGATATGTATACATAACGCCATATCACATACAATCATTTGTACCATTCTTAAGTTACTGCTAACTTTTTTCACATTATGATTTATTATTAATAGCAGCCATTTTAGTTAAATTTCACTATTTTATGAAAACAATGATAGTACAATAAGTCAATGATAACATTCAATATGAGATTATGATAAATGCACTATAGCAGAAAGGAAATAATTTGGAAATATAGCTTGGGGTGAAGTTTACTGCATAATATTAAATAGCAAATATGTTATAATGATTTTACGTAAAAACTAAATCATAGTACAACTGAGTTTTATTTCAGAGATGTACGTTTTTTTAACCACCCAAGCTTACTAAAATCTTAAGGAGAATTTAATTTCTATTATTATTACTTTGTTGTGAACAATTAGTTAAAACGTTTGAACTCACGTCTTATTTCCGCTTGGTTTGAAAACGATTAACAGAACCAAGAGTTTTGCGTTCTCTTTCGTATTTAAATAAATCATAACTTATTGTTTATAAATAACTAATGAGAGGGAACTGTGCATATAAAATGCTTTAACTGAGACGCATTAAGCAAACACGTATCTGCGGAAATAAAAGTGAGCGAGACGAAAATATACCTTGCAAGAAAGCTTTATTACAATAACATACAATTGTTATCGGTTACATGGCCCCGCACTGGCAAGGTGGACGTTCAGTATTTGTTGTTGAAATCACTGTACATTATATATACAGATTCAAAGTTTTTTAATGACTATCGTGACCATATAGACTGAGAAATCGCAAGGGCAATGATTGCGTCTGCATAAAAGTAAATACGCTGATGAGGTATAATGACTCGGACATGCGCATGAAAATGGCCGTATATAAAGGAAACCTTAATAACAGCTGCTTAACACAGGGGTGGCTTAACAACTGCTTCACATCCGGGCTTGTCGGTACAAAATGCATTTTGCCGCCAACCCTGTTTACCCTCAATATACTTTCTTGAACATTGCATTTCTTTTAGTACATATGTCTCATGAAATGTCCAATAATCATGCTAATATATTCACGCAAATGCCTTTTACTATCGCATGGATACACATAACATCTCTCAATGACTAAAACATACAAAATTATAATGCGTTTCAGAATTACCTAAATTTGCATATTCTGCATTGCATTTTAATTTTCCATTTATGAAAATATACTATGTTATGACTAATACAATAACTATAATTTGTTACAGTATTTAAATATTCAGATTTATAAAAAACTGACAGAAAATAATCTAAGTTATTTGTCAAAGTATAACCTACAATTCGTTAGTTTTTTTAAATAAGGTTTTTTACGCTAATCTCTCGAAGAACATCAAATTCAATTCACTGACCCTAATAATTCCAGCGATAATTATGATCTGAATTATCTTTTAGTTTATTTCACAAATTTTTCCTTTCTTCAGATGCGACATTAAGAGGAAGTGTGAGTGAAATTAGAGCCCCAGAGATACGCCTGGAAAGTTCTCAAAGAAATGGTTAAGAATTGTGTGCTTGTTACATCCAACTAACAATTGAAACGTTTATATACAGAACAATTAAAAGTTTTTCACGTAGCTTTGCACCCATGTTTGACAAGTTCATATTTTCTCTTTGAAATTCTAATCTCGTCATAGTGACGTTGAAGAGAAGCGTGTGCAGTTGCAATGTAAACTAAAATCTTCCCAGCTATCTGGCTGAATATAACGCTGTATTAATTAGAAATGTATCAGTTTTGAATCAATGACAGCTCGCACGTAAGATCATATATATTTTTCAACACATTTACTGAAAACGGGACAGCATTTACACGAATATCATTTCGAGTTACACGAAGGAGTTTCACAGTAACATCTGACACGTGTTCCTTTAAAGCAGATAAAATGGAGGCAGATAAATACACAGGATGTCTAGAATCAAAGCATAACAAGTACACAACGCCAACTCTGCGTTCAATTGGAGACGAAAATGTAAGAGGCAAAATATTGTACGATTATATTTTACTCGCACAATGGGGCAACACTGCACGGAGGAACTCCCAGCTTGCCCTCCACGACCAGGATCCATTTTATATATGTTACGTGAAGTAAACGTAGAATCGGCCTGCTCGGGATTTTAACCTGGACTAAGGTTAATACTACTACAGGTTAGAAAGAAAATACGTTTTCTTATGGGAGAGCTTGGCACAGGGAAAATTTCTGCCACTAGTTTCGCTTCAATCGCTAAGAGACCAGAAAAATACGAAACCGTAGTAAAATTAAATTTAAATAAACTTTGAAATTATATTAGTAATTTAATTTAATTTTAAAGTGAAAAGAAACCGATTTGGCGTTTTAAATTATAAACTTAATGTAACTTATAATTCAGGAAAGTTCTGTGATTGGTCAGTTTGGTGCCCTAGCGATACCAGCGCTCAAGCAACAGAAATTTTCCCTGTGCCAAACTTATAACATTGATCTTTCTAACCTGTAGTAGAATTAACCTTACGTGGACCCATAATACGCGGCTCAGAACAGTGGTAGTAAGATTAGTAAGATATCTGTAGAGTGCAAGAGGGGACTAACTACAGTGCTATGTTGCTACATTGTGCACATGGTATGTCATCGTACAACAATGTGCCACATAAGTTTTAGTCTCCAATTAAGCCGAGGGTTCGCGCGAAGTTCTAATTACGCTTTGTTTCTGGACACCCTGTATATTGCACAACATCGAAAAAAAATTGCAGCTGCTGGGGAAAGTAGCATCAGTAACCACCAAACTAGAAGAATCCGTCCTACACGACACCACGAAAGGTCTAGTGTCAAGTTTAATTACGCTGTTTATGACATTTTATGATCTTCTGACATTTTACTTTTTTTCTTATTTTCTCCCTACTACCTTTACCACACAAACTTTACAAATAACTTTAATTTTTATTTTTTAGACTGAGTCAAAATTGTGTAATTCATAGCTTTTGCTATCGTGTTCCCTTATGGGACGAATCCGAAAAAAAAAAGTTTGTTTCTAACGTTGTCATAGCGCAATTATAAAAATAACTAACAGTAACTTATTCAGTATCTTATTCCAGGAGTGAACATATCCCAAAATTACATAGCAGTACATTAACTACGATATTTCGTAAGTTTGTAAATCTTATTTTGTAACCAAGCAGCGCTTTTAACTCGTTCTAAATATTTTTCCTTAAATAGTAAACACACATATCTTTTCCTGTCATTTTACTTAAATAAGTAGGCTATAACAACATCAAGTAAGTACCGGACATGGTCAAATAAATATAAATATGAGATGGGGTCACTGAAAACTACAGTATTATTCAGGAATGAGTGTGTTAATTTATAAACGTACCATCGATTTAGAATACAGTGAGTTTCGCTGAGTAATATAACCAGATGTTTTTATTTTACATCTTTTAATTTGTCTTAATAAGAGTTAGATAATACTTTTCCATTTTTGAGTAAGTAGCAGTTCGTATTTTGATCAAAGGTGAAAACTAAATTTTACAGCAAGTGTAATTTTAAACATCTATAAAGTGGATTGATGGTTAAATGCATTTTATATAAGCCCATTTATTTAAAAATCATAACTTCTTCTGCTGTAAAGAAAATAATATTTTGCCCGTTAATAAGGTCCATGAACAGAATAGTTAAGCGAAAATCGTCCCTAAAATATTTTGAATTATTTTGAATGTGGCCCTGAGAGACTCAGGCTATGCAACAAGCGTTAAAACTTAGGGTATGCATTAGATGGTTGATTAAAGTAAATTACGTCGTGATTATTTTAAGTTGATTTCATTGTGATTACCATTTTTTGTGTAGTTAGATTATGGACGATACTCGAATATAAGCACGACTATAGGAGTTGAAGCGTCGCTTTACAAGGAAAATGCTATTGACAAGTTTACTAATAGATCTGCTCGCATACATGTATTCAAAACCTTAATTCAAAATGCAAAATAAATGTTGTCTACGTTCTTTCTTTTGTAAGTAAAATTGCAAAGCATTATATATTAAAATTAATGTGGAGCTTGGCTTGTAATAACTAAAATGTAAATTTTCACGGGTAAAAGATTAGTAATTTTACACTGCAGGCTTACTTTACAGAAGGATAACCTTTATTTTATTAGAAACACTAATTATTATTGTTTTTTTAATTTACACTCTTTTATTTTTGAGCTCGGTGCTGCAAATGCAAAGCGATGAATTCATTAACACAACTGTAATAATAAGTAAAGCATTGATACGTATGAAACTTTTGATAAATCTCATTGTCCAACATATTTAAACCATCGCATTACGACCAAAACAAAATTCTCCACAAGCGTTTAAACCAATATGGAATGAGAGCTCAGGCAGTCGTGTTGGATTTCCTTTTATTAACTGCATTGGCTAAGTGAACATTTTAATTTGTAGCATTATTGCAGATTACTTTGTTTCAGCATGCAGGATTTCTGCGCTTAAGTCACAGCGAGCGCAGAAATTAAAATTAGCTGTTTAAATGGAAAGTTCTCTAGGAAGTCTATGCATGAAATTTAGGAGATAAAATTATCGTATTGATTTAAACGTGAAAAATTTGAGCTTCTCTGAAATGCAAAAAAACATTTACGTTTATTATTATATTTATTTATACTACGTAAAACAAAGTCGGTTTGTGTACACCATTTATAATTCAAAAAATTCTGGACCGTTTTTAACGACCCTTGATTTTTTTGTGTTCGACTCCGCCCCAAATAGCAGAATAACTACTAACGTGTCGGAAAAATTCGCGGAAAACATTATATGTACATACTAATATTAAAATTCCCGCAAGAATTAAAATTGGTACTCATAGATATTTGAAACACGGAGAATTTTTCAACGGTATCTATTCCTCGATAATTCCAATAAATGGCGCTGAAACCGGGGGGCCGCAAGTCCCAGAAACATAAATAGGGCCGAAGGCCAGTTCTAGAAGGCATAAGTGCGACAATGAGGGCCATCCATGGCGTACTACGTCAACTTACAAAGTGTTTTAAAAATGGCGTCTTTTCGAAGGCCAAATTATACGCAAGCAAAGCCACGGGTAAAAGCTAGGTATATATAAATAATAATAATAAATAACCAACTATTAGAAGCTACTGGATTTATTTGCTGGGAGATACTCCATTGCAAAATAAATGACTGTCAAAAGAAACTAAAAATAAGACAAGAAAACATAAATAGGGGCATTACCCTATATAAACCCATGGTTTTTCCAGTCTCCTCATCAGTCGCACTCGTTTTCCTGAACCCTGTGTGTCTACCTGAAGACGGGAACAGATTCCAGTTCCCGAAACGTCGTTCATACTGACTGTTTGGAAAACTACTGTGTTTTATTTCGTCTCATCGTTCGTGTTGTTTGTTGTTTTTTCTGTTTGTGTCCGACATCTTTGTGTTTTGTTTAGTCTCATCTTTGTGTCGTTTGCTGTATTTCCGTTTGTGTTTTTGTTTCGTCTCATCGTTGTGTCGCATGTCAACTTAGGTCTCTTTTTTATATTTTTGCTATTTATTTTATTTGCTGTTTGTTCCTTGTTTTATCTGACCAGTTTCCAGTTTTGGAATTTCATGTCGTGTATGTATCCTGATGACTAAATCATACTCTGCTTATTTATGTTTTCTTGTCTTATTTTTATTTTTATTTTTATTTTGACAGTCATTTATTTCGCAATGGAGTATGTCCAAGCAAATAAATCCAGTCATGCACTCCCATTGCACAGTTCTTTCAAAGATCATATTAGAAGCTAATGTAATCACTTAAAAATTAGTGTTATGTTTATAACACTCATTTTAAAATGTTTCCACAGAAAGTTTGTGATAAATGTAAATACAAAGCTTTTCGTTAATGTTAGGTCATATTTCGTTTTCCTTCAAGACGTACTAATAGCTCTTTCTTCGAAGTTTCATCACTGTACAAAAACACCGTTTAATTAGCTAAACTTGGAAAGTATTTCGGGTAATTTGCTGTAAAATAAAATTATCAGTAAACAGAAGTACATGTACGCCAAGTGTAGCTGATCACAATCAACTTTAAACACAAAATAACAATGATGAAGTACATATGATTACGTTAACACCAAGTTTATGATTGAAACGTGTTTTTTGTTTTCTTCGTGTAGTATAAGAATTAATCCTCAGTTAGTGAAATTTACTCTTTACGCATTGTTTTTTTTTCTTTATTTAGAAGGAATACTGAAAAACAAAACAATCCTTTCACACCTGAAAAATAACTGAGTGCACAAGTGGTTGCAGGATAAAGTGTAATTGAACAATTAATATTTACTAACAAAGCAAAATGTTTCTGTGTCATAAGAAAAAAAATGTTGCGAGCGTTGTTTTGACAGGCCCTCTCTTTACTTTACGTGTGTTTTACGAAGTAAATAACAATATGTATACAATGATTGTATTACTAAGAAGTGGTCTCAATTCGTTTGGTGAAATTATTAATATTGCTTTTATCATTTATATACAAGCCCTGAGGAGTTACCGTTACTATGTGCGGTGTACGAAGGTGTTGTTTGTCTTTCACAGTATTCTGAGAAATTAATATCTACTTGAATATAAAGTAATCTTAACTACTTGTTTCATAATTGCTATTGAGTAGTTCGTAGTTTATGTGCGTCGCGCAATGCAATATTATAGAAAATTATTTAAAACATTCTATCAATAATAAGTTTAAAAAATCGGCTCTGTGAGTGACATGGACTCTTAAGGCAATTGTTTCGAAAAAATTTTTAAAATGAAAATTCTGGCAGTTTTAACACTTACATGTCCTCGTTTGTATCTGAATTTTTCTCTTGCAATACACCAAACAGATTTCTAGATTTTTGCCCCTGAAACAGCACACATTTTGTTGTCAAAATAAGCCAAAATGCAGCAAAATAAGTTTTTGCTATAAAACGGTACATTATTAAAAAAAAAAAAAACGCTTTGGCACAATTGTTAGAGATACTGGTATATCGCGGGAAAAGCTTATTGTTTGCTAGGCTCCAACATACTATGTATAACACTAAAGGTTTTGCACTTATATTTGCTATAGTTTATATGAAGTACCGTGTCCCTCTTCAACAAACCCAATTAGAACTGAACAGTTTTAACACAGAACGTGTGTGATTTGTCAGAAAACTGTTCACACGTGTCACGATTGAGATACTACAGTTTATTGGAGACTATGATAAATATTTTCGCGATTTTCCAGTGTCTCTAACAATTGTGTATCGTATGACTGTACACAGTCTCAAATTTTTTCAAAGCATTTGGTTAAAAAAAATATGCAAGTTATTTGCAATTGTTTGAAATTAATGAAATATCATGGCCTTAAAATGAAGTCCCTAACATTTGCGGAAAAATAAAAATATTTTATCTTCGCCTGTAGGTAGGCTATATAATTAAACGTAAGATTTTTTATTACATAGACATAGGCTACTATAAAGCGATAACAATTGTATTCTAATGTATTGTGTGTTGCCCATTTAAATATTTTAATTTTTCTTTGAGAAAAGAGAGAGTAACTTGATTAAAATGTAACGGCTTAGAAAAGTCGCACTGGACTAATATTTGCGACAGTTCCGACCTACTAACCTGCAAGTCGTCATTTGAAGCCACTCTTCCAGATCTTGACCTTCAGAACAACATTAAGGCAACTACACCAGCTATTATTACGAATCAGATTGATAAAAGTGCCAGACATTGCTGTGGTAGAAAGAAGACTTTTGTTCCAGCGAAACTGCAAGTCATTCAGACATTTAATTAAAAAGCGACCGAGGCCTTGAGGTGGTCAGATTATTCACCTCACACTAAAGAGACCCGGGTTGTATTCCCCACTGGACCAATCCAAAGTTTTACATGGATGATACGTTTGATGGTGGATTCTTTTGGGGCGATTTCCCTCTCCCCCAAACCCTCAGAAAAAAAAGAATCATATCATTTTTCAATGGTATCCAAGTCTAGCAATTTGCCTCTAGTTGCGTAATATCTTGCGATCTGCTAAATTTGCGTTGTTATTATGAGACATTCTATATAGACTTTACTGTCCTGTATATACTTGAGCAATCTCTTTAATTCCATTGGCCACGTGCCCTAGTGTGATGACATTTGCGTGTGTGGCTGTTTTATAAAAGGTTCATCACTTTATCATAGAACTTTTCGTTCTTGGTCAGATCTATCTTACACGGCAGACCTGTCGACCAATAAGTGACTTCGAACTAGCTTACAGTCGTTTAGAATCATGTCTGACGGCAGAAAATGGAACGAATGTTGCACGATTCTAGTAATTCCTATTTTAGTCAAATTTAAGACCTTTTTGATGATAAACATAAATTTTAACAAAAGCTTGAAATAAGCATATTGTACTTCGATTATTTTTTGTATTAACAACTACATTATGTTCACTACGTAATGTTTACAACATGCTTGTATTACGGTTGTATTGAAACTGGAAGTATCTACAAAATATATAGCGATGAAAAGGTATCAAATTTTTTACGATTTTAGGTAGGCCTACTACAAACAACGTGATTGTTTGGAAATCCCTTGCTACGTATTACACGTGATCCAAAATAAATCGTCAATTTATAACGCGAAAGAGCGGAATTCCGAGGTGAAGGATTGTAACCGGCAATTAGTGCGATGCGAGGACCAGAGCAAAGTCATGATTTTACTGGGCGGATGTGTTTGGAAGCACAGCAAGCTGCGAGAATGTAGGGGCGAACCCGCTGTGGTCAAACCAGAATATCCCCTCGTTTGAGCGTGCATTGTCGCGCAGGATTATCCCGTGATCAATTGTGATCCCGACACATTGTACCCCGAGTGTCGAGTCTGCTTTATGTCAGCTCAGCCCTGCTGCGTCAGGCATGTCTATATACTGCAGTGATTCGCTCCACAGACGCACTTTTACATTTCAGAACCCTTCCTATTAAACTTGCAGCCGCGTAGCTTAATTTTGAGTAATTGTTTAGATTAATTACGTCTCAGAGTATCAATTTTTAAATTACACTTTCAAACTGAAATACGTAAGACGTCAGGAAAAATACCGCTATATGAAAAATTTTGCAGTTTCCTTTTATTTCTCACACTTAATATCTGATTTTAATCTTAAATTCTGTACCTAGCCTACTTTGCAAAAATAATTTCAATCATTATTTCAGCTTTTTTATTGCAATATTTGTAAAGAAATTCTTCGCGAGGCACTGATTTAAAGATTTATCTTTAAAACTGATATGTTAAGAAGAAACACATGAAGAAATTAATTTTGAATTTTAACTCTCTGGATGCAACCTATTAATGCAGAAATCTACATTTTTATCTCCTTACTATCACTCCTGCCCTAGTCTTCAATAGCGTTTCAAAATTATTCAGAAGAAATTAATCTAACAATACAAATAATAACAATATAATGTCAAGTAGGAATTGAACCCTAGTCAGATTATCATACCCCGAGAGATAATCGTTCCACCTGGAAGCCCGTAGGTGTCTTAAGTCCTCTGAGAGATGACATGAAACGTAAAATTACAATAGAGCAGTGAAGGAACACAAGGGCGGAGGTAACAGGAATACCCTGAGAAAACCCACTTGCCAATTCAACATCCACCACGTTTCCCACAAACAAACAGTCCGGGAATCAAACTCGAGTTGTTTAAGTGGGAGGCGACTGGTCTGACTACTACACTTCTGGACCCCATATACAAAGGTATTGAACACAAAGTATATTTTATTTGCAGCCCATCCTATGTTAATTACACACAAATTTTGGAAACCTTTAATAGCCTTTACTGTAAAATCTAGTAAGTAAACATTATTTTATATGTTTAATTATAACTACATGATAAAATTAAATGCATCTTCTTCTGACATGTTATTATATATTGTTGAAAGAAAAATGTAAACATATCATATTTGTCTGAGGCCCCAGGTAAATCGTGGTTGACAATTATTGTCAAAATATTGTTTACGTGAAACACATTAGCTTAAGTATCGGTAAAGCATATTCGACGGTTAAGCTGGTAACTAAGCTTACTGAAAACAAGTGTCTCTGTCAGTTTACCTGATTCTTTCATTTACCTGAAGAATCAGAAAATGCAAATATTTTATAATGGTAAAAGTAAGCAAAAAATTAATTTTTTGGGGCAATATTTTTTTTCTTACAAGCACTCTTATAACCGTCTTGCTACTATAGAAACTCGGAATTGGAAATTTCTTGTTTGACAGGTTGACAGCAAATTATTGCAACCGCGGTTTTTTTCCGATAAGAGTTCTGTGCCTGGCAGACTGAATTAAATTATTGTATTTATTTTGACAGCTAGACCCACAAGAATAATATAATGTTTTCCCGATAGTATAATTTATTTCTAGATAATTTAAAATGCGTTTATGTGATGCAGAAAGCATTTCGATATCTCATTGGTTTTCAAAGATATTTTTGATTCTGAAAGAGAAAAGGGTTTTCGACCCGACAGGAATTTAACAAAACAATTAGCCGAGCCGAGGAGTAGTGTTCCCCCACTAAACTTCGATGCATTGCCCACTAGGGGCCAGTGCGAACTGTCGGGGATGTAAGGAAGCTCCCAAGGGCTCTACCAAAAACGTGCAATGAGCCACACAATCAAGGCCCAGTGCCTGCTTATTTATGTATTTTATTAAATTAAATTTATAGTAACTGCAGGCCAGTGATAGCTAATCCACATCTACACTGACGGAATAATAATTACCAATAAAATCACTGTGTAGTTACTAACTATTAAATTGTAAACCAATTACCTAATACACTTAGTTATAGATAACTGTACTAATATGTTTCAGGCTAACACCTACTATCATCAGCTAGCTAAAAGGCTTGCCTGTGAGCTAGCACATTGTACTTATCAATCTATGTCTTTTATTTATGTTTCAGGGTTTTACTATGGACGGACTAGTTTTTCGCTAGCACTGCCAAAATATCGCCAGGGGCGCTCAGACCCTATTGGCGACCCACAGATCGCTGAGCTCCCACTCTGATTGACCGGGCCTGCCGGACAATCACATTTTATGTCATCAGCCATCTCATTTCCAAACTTCTCACGCGTGTTTCTCTTAAATTAATTCCTCTATTCCAGAGCCCTATCATTACAAACAAGCAGTAATTCCCTGCGCGTGTCTGTCGCACAGCTTTTCCCAGTACCCTAATCTATAGTACTGGTTTTACTGTGCCCTTCCCATCTATACTCTTGCTCACTTCGGGGTGTGGATATAGCCTTAATTGCGGCAACCCTGCTCTGCCGCGATGCATGTTTCCTCTTCTCCAACTAACAGCCAACCAAGTGTATGAGGCCTAGCCTTGAGACACATTCAATCCCTTCCTCCTTCGTTATTAGCGACTAATGCATGCCGGAATACCCACAGACTGACACGGGGTACACGCTGACGTGGCGGGATATGGGGGCTCGTCAGAAAAAAAAAATACTGGTTCGACAAATCAGCTGTTGCATACAGTGAAACTATGTTTTGTATTGCGATGAAAAATTTGAACGTTTTAGACTAATGATATATTGAGGGTTGTCAACTTACATCGCTGCAAAGAAAATCTAAAAAGTTATTGCAAATAAACTGTTTTTTAAAATGTAATTACAGTTGTCTTTACGGCCCATAAAGCCAAATTTTAATTTATTTTTTGCAATTTTGCTGTTAGATCCATTTCCTACGTGTCGAGAACGTGGTGGATGAGTTCCTTAAACAAGCCATGGCCGACTCTTCCCCTCTTCTTCTTTTATTTTCTCCCGAGCACCACTATCAGGAGATTATGCTGTTCGATGGCACATAAAAGTAACCATTTAAATATTAAAAGTGTATACAAAAAAGAAGCAGGAACCTGGGCGTTAAGTCTTTAAGTCTTTATAATACCACTAGTTCACCAGAGGTAAACCATTCATAGTAATTACATTTATATGATTACTTCTATGGGATGTATAAATAATCATACATAACGAAAAAAGTTAACAGCTGGTCACGGCACGCAGTTAGCAGAAACGGTTTTTTAGCCTATCCTACCGCATTAAGCGTCGTTTTCACTCACATCATGAACGTTTAATTTATAATAAAGTTTATACTTGCAACATGTTAATATTTTTCAACACACGTCTTAATATTTTCTTATTTTTAGTGCTGTCAGGTCTCTGCCGAAAAAAAAAAACGCTCCGCGAAAAGAAGATTTCTGTGATGTTCAGTGAAGTGATTTGGTGCGTATGGATCAGCGCTGGAAGGAAGAGGTGAGGGAAACGGGAGATCCCCGAGAAAACCCTCCGACCTGCGAAATCGTCAGGCACAATTCCCACATGAGAAAATCCCGGTACCGACCCTGCCGAGAATCGAATTTTATACTGAATGCTTTGTATAACAGTATAAAGCAAACGTTTTCACATCGTGTAGTAAAATACCTTAAAGAAAAACCTTCTAGACAATTATGTTTTACCCAGGAAACTTATTCGATATGCTGCTCTTTCTTATTGAGATAAGAACCGGCCGAGTAGTCTGCATATTTCCCTCTATCTTTCTACCTACCTTTATTTATTTTGCACCCTGGATGCTCAGAAGTGATGGAGCTATTAGGGCAATCATTAAGGCGCGCATCAAAATATACATCGCCTCAACGAGCCAAGCAATGAACTAGCGTGCAAGAATCTTGCCGATGTATTTCGCTATGGTCCTTTAAACGGGGACCATATAACTTCTATGGGTGGATAGTATTTAGTAAAGTTAAGTACATGTTTCTTATTTGCGCATACGTCAGGTTGGTACATTTGGATCTTACGGCGACAGTCTGAAAATAACGTTTTTAGCAATGTTGGCTACGAAACAGTGTTTCTACTGAGCACGATGTTTTAACAACGACATTCCGTCCTAGTCCTAAGTGTTTTTTCTTATCGTACATTGTGATAATGACACTCACAATAGGTTTCGACTGCTTGCTATATTTGTCATTGTCAGGCCACTCAAAAATATTTTTGTACAGCTGTATGGAAAATCTTGGTAACCAAGTTGCCTAGGAAATTACTTGTTAAACGGCAAATTTCGTTCTTTTAAAAATACAACGTATGTGTTCGTAAAACTACAGTGTTTAGACTTGCATTTGTATCATCGATATGAAAATTTAAATTTTTAATACATATTTTATTGTAATTACGACCCTAAACTTATTTATTAAATACGTTTTCAACAAATAATTTTTTCATGGAAATTTGTTGAGCGAAAATCTTTTCGGACGCACTATGATTCGAACCTGCATCGTTGCGATGATATAATGCGCAAATTACATCTAAACCTGTATTTTTCATAGAATGTGTGATAATTGAAAGGCGTTCACCTCCGTTGCGTAGGCCTAATTCGAATAAACCCGTTGTAAGGCAATAAAGCAATAGTACTGAGACGATTTTTGAGCCTAGTTCACACGAACACAAATTTACACGTCGGCCGCTCAACCAAGCTACGAGGGGTCGGAAAAAACTTTTTGTTTTTGTGACGTTTTGAACTTTGAATACACACTTCAGATGTGAAAATTCCAGGGATAGTAACCACACACCTATACGAATTCATCTTAACTTGCGTGGTATGTGATTTTTTGTTTTTCATATTTGTAGCTATCTGTATATTCAACGAACAGTTCAATGACATAACTTTCTTAAGGGCGCGGTCTACCACAATTTTTATATTTTTTATTTGTAGCAGATATTTTTTTCTTACTGTAGACACAAAATGTGACTAAATTAGGCTCTTATGGAATTTTTTTATCTCTCATAGTTTTCGCGCGTAACTGTTTGTTAACGTCATATTTTGCATGTTTCCGATTTAACGACTACACTAAAACAAACAGATATAACAAACTCAAAAAAGTCTCAGTGGATAAAACATTACAGGCTATAATGTCATGCTCATAAAAATAAAGAATAAAATTATTTGAACTAAAAAAAATATGCTGAAACTGAAAATAGAAATTTAAAAAAAAAAATGCAAATTTTTTTTTAAATACATATAATATTTATTGTTTATTTTTATGAGCATGACATTGTTGCCTGAAATTTCTTTATCTACTGTGCGTTTTTTAGTTTGGTATACAATTTGATTTCAGTGTAGTCGTTAAAACGGAAACATGCAAAATATGAATTTAACAAGCCATTACTCGAAAACTATGAGAGATAAAATAATTTCATGAGAGCCAAATTTAGTCATATTTTGTGTCTACAATAAGAAAAAAAAATCTGGTACAAATAAAAAATAAAAAAATTGTGATGAAAATTGCGGTATACCGCGGTACTTAAGTTGGAAGAACGCAATTATTACAAATAATATATTCACCGAAAAAAATGCACTACATGTTACGTGATTTGTTTATAATTATATAATGTCCGACCAACCTATGATCTTTTAATTTTTTGTAAACTAAAAATATTTCCTTGGATTTTTCCGAAGAAAATCTATTTACCTGTGCAAAATAAGTTGTACTATATATGTTATTACATTTACATAAGTTTGTAAGACTGCGAATAATTGTTATTTTTACATAATTTATTTTACAGTGCTTGAGCTACTAGTCGGAGACTTATCTAAACGTAACTCGAAGCAGTGGTCGTATATTTCACAGCCCGACAATTCATATGAAATTATGATGCGTTCCGTAAGACTACTCTTAGGCTGAGAATCTGTAATGATATTTCATATAAATTCATAAAATTCCAATTTCATACTGGAATCACAATACCGTGACAAACGTGATGCGAAGTGCACGACGCAAATAAAATAACTTGTCAATCAGTCAGCGTCCTGGCTTCTGTGACGCTAGCGCGACAGAAATCGCAGACGCGACGCGGTTTCCGAATAGAAAATATTTATGGTTTGTTAATTTTGTATCCAAATGTTGCTCGTTATTAGATTTATTTATTTTACGGCAGATTTTTTATATGTAAGCAAATCGTACAATTTTTTTAGCAAACGTGTGAATTGTGACTATATTTTCACATTCTGGATTACCAATGGGTATTTAAACTTGTAGGTTATTACAAATAGGCTAAACAAGAAAAACATTGAAATTATATAATTGTCACTGACTCTCGTTCAACTGGTTAATATGTAGTGATAAGCAAGTGTGTAGATTTAATATTCGTTTGGTTATATTTCTTTCCCGTGGCAGCTGAACTAGAGTTCGCAATAACGAGAATGTTCAGTGTCACATCACGAAACACTGTGATTCCAGCATCAGTAACGTTCGGTCTTTCGGAATACACATAATGACACGGAAACGGAAACTACATACAGACCATGGGCCGTTGAAAGACTTTGAGTCACCGTTCGTTAACATACATGAAGTACGCACGTAAACTGGTTTAGGAATAAGATTGATTGCACATCATACGGCTACCAATACAGACGGCAAATTTAACTCGTTCACTCACAGCGTCCATTATCGTTGACGTATTGAGCGCAATGTCGTCCAGAACTGCACGCAGGTTGAGTAAACAGTGCACACGTAGACAGCATATACTTATTGATAATAATTCCGGAAAATATGACAATATATCTTTATTTACTCGATGTATGATGACTCCTAGTATAGGAGGCAAGCTCCAATAACTTAGATCAAAGTTTGGATGCTGGAGTGACAAAATATTACATTTGGTTACAACCATTTCGATAGTTCTTGAAATATTTATAAAAGCCACGTTTTCCTGTAGTAAACTCTTCAAAGATGACCGATGTACAGTGTTAAACCGTACAAATGTATTTGCTAACAAAGTGTTTAAGTATACCATTTGCCTAAAATAGTTTCAGTACTATTTGAAATATGAATAAACTTTAATTAATTTATGCGATTCAGTGTTCCAAAATGACGGACCTACAAAAATAAACATTACTAGTATCAATGTTTGGATAACAACTTGTAAAATCATTAATTTTTTTTTGTAATCAGTCCAGTCGTACCAAAAATTTGACATAAATTTGAAAGCCAAATTTGAAAAATTTCAGAAAATAGTTTTTTAATCTATTGTGCGATCAAAAAACGGTTGCAATTTTTAAAATATGAATCTGATACGTACACAATACATAAAATTAAACAACTTCTCATGTACTATTTGTGCACTGCGTTTGTTGAAATACGAAGAAATCGTTCTTAAGCTATCAAATGTTATGCAAAATAATCCAACTGGGCTACATTTTTAAAATATGAACACTTAACTTGAATGTATACTCGGCTACATGAGTACTGTGACGCGTCTTGCTACAGTCGCATCATTTCATGGTTATGCGGCGTCCGTATTGGTCGCGGATATCTCAGTTTATAGTTTGTTGATATTTGCAGATTAGGCCTACTTCATTTCACCTGTTATGCCCACTCATCGGTCAGGGTCAAATTCTACTGAGGAACTAATGACCACATTAATAATTTTACTTATTTTCAAAACATTCGTTGACAAAGTCGGTGTTCCGTCTTGTTTGCTGTGTGCTGAGATGAATTGTCGTATCTCCCTTCTGTGTCTGTCCACTTCTAGCTAGGGTGTGGTATGCGGCATCTGGCTAGGGGAGGAAAGTCAGGGTTGTGAATGGGCTCGAGGGTTAGTTGCCAGAGAGCAGAGAATGCGAACAGATGTCGATAGCATGTGACTACTGTACAGTGATGTTTAAGTGTGTCGAAATATATAATGAAACAGAAATCCGGCAGAACTAGTAATTTCACAGTCTATTTAGATATGCTCTTACCATCACAAGGTTTAACAGTTGGTAAGTGACATTTTAAAACAATAGCTTCTGGGCTTTACTCCAGTGATTCAACCCGGAAGTTCAATCACCTCAAATAAAACATGCAGTAAAACTCAAAAACTATGATGTATTATTAGCGCCTATTGACAAGCCAACGTCCTCGAGGTCTCCTTTTCCATCTCACAACAGCGGCCTTCACACATCCTAAATCCCGCGCCATTTCTGCACGACTGTTACTATTACATTTCACACACTGAATACAATAGGGCCACACGTGCTAAAACCCACATTGTTGGAATTCAAGGTTTAAGTTTTAAAATAGCTATAAAAATCATAACTCATATTTGTCAACAGTTTTTTTATTTCTATATAAAATATGGTACTGATACTATGGTTAGTTCAAAGAAATGCATAATTATTGTTCTTAATTTATCTAGCACTAACGGCCCTATTGAAAAAAAAAATATTGTATACTACCTACATTTCGATGTATTTGGCCGTCGTGTCTTTGAATGTTTCTACAATGGTCTAGAAGTGGGACAGAATGATGTACTGTGCTATTGTGGACACACGGCATTGCAATATTATGTCGTCCAAGAAATCTTAGAATGAGACTAAGAAAAACAAATAAACAAACGAAAAAATGAGAAAATAAGCATAGTCTGGCTGTAGTCAACACACCCATAAACCAAAACAACAGGGCATTATTGATACCATAAGAAAATAGTCAACAACAAATAAAGAAAGGTAAAAAACATCCAAAAATAAAAGTCGAAATTCAAAAACAATATAATCAGTTAAACTCAAGATACCGGAATTAAAACAAGTACAGAAAATACTGGGACGAAGGAAATGTTGGACACAAGACAGGATAACAACGATGACGTCACAGACAACATACTAGACAACATAACGATGAAGAGACAAAAGAACACAGCAGATTTCTAAAGTCCGATTTTTCATGACGTTTCGGGAGCTGAAATCTGCTCCCGTCTTCAGGCGAAGTAAAACTGAAAACTGAAAAAAATTGGGTTTTGCGTCGTCTAGTGTGTTGTTAGTGACGTCGTCGTTGTTATCATGTCTTGTGTTCAACATTGTCTTCGTCCCGGTATTGTCAATGCTGTCTCAATTGTGGTGTCCTGAGTTTTACAGATTATTCAGTTTTGTATTTCGACTCTAATTTCTATGTTTATTTTCTTTTCTTTATTTGTTGTTGACTGATTCCTAGTGGGATCTTTCATGTTCTGTTGTTTTGGTTTATAGATGTGATGACTACAGCCAAACTAGGCTTGTTTTTTTTTATCATTTTTTAGTTTTTTTAGTCTCATTCTATTATTTCTGGGATGACATAATATTGCAATGGCCTATTTACACAGCAGTACCGTACGTTGGACGTAAGTGCTTCACAGATACATCTATGTTTATGGAACTTTGATTTATCAATGTGCAAATTTAATATGTGTACATTATAGTTTAGAAATGGTAACTAAATATTGTACTCTGTGACATTTTTACATCAGTTACAGTTCGTATTTTTAATATTCAAACATCTCTGGACAGAATATTTACATGTTGACACTTACTTACTCAGACACATTAAATTTTACCTATAGAAAGTGATACGTTGCATGGTTGTTAGTAAATAAATTTGTTATAATTAAAATAAGTCATTGTTTCAATTGTACAATTGCAGATGACAAACATTCTAGTTTATACTGACAACATAGAAGATCGTTTGGAACAATTTAACAAAATATTCTTTTCAGAATCAGATGGATCCGCTTTGCACTCCTCATTGATTCTACTACAGCTATACTCTTGTAAAGTGACAGAAGATGGCTTTTTATAATTTCACCTTCCCAATGAGACATCAGATCAAATTTTTTTTTGCCTCAACTATGCCTGGTGGGGAGGTGTATATATACGGCTCAGTAGTGGTGCAGACGGTCTGTCTCTTGTCAATTTTCGAGTGATGACAGTCTTAGATGTTCCTTCAAAACTTGTCTTGTAGGAAAATTGGAAATGCTTTTCTTTTTCTTCATTTATTTCTCGTATATTTTGCTACGAAACTATTTCCTTGTCAGTATCCACTGAAAGGTTGGCTCGTAGAACTTTGAGAGTGTTTTGAAATCCATGAGATCTTGTGTATCCATCTCCAATACTTTCAATGGATTGCCTCTCTTTTTGGTCATTTTAATAACAGTTATTTATTGTGCAGATACAGAAATAGGACTACTTTTAAGCACAACGCCGGATGATCATCACAGCCGAAGCTCAGCGCGGGGAAGTACAAATCCCATTCGTTTAACATAAGTACAGCCTAGGTTGGGGTCGGCTAACCCGTCCCGCCCTGCTGTCCTTCATAAACTGTATTCTATCCGGCGGCAAGCCTCCAGATAGAATTAGGAACTCCCGAGTTGCCCCGAGAGCCCCTGTTGACGTTGAAAGTTTTCCCCCTTTCACTCGGCCTGTAGAGGAGAGGAGGGGGAGATGCCCTAAGAACCCGGAATTTAGAAAACAGGACTTGTTGTAGAAACGTCACAAGTTCCCGAGAGACTCCGGGACGTTTCTTAAAAATAAAGCGGAAGTTATGCCGAAAGGTTTCCCTCACGCGACTGGACGTATCGTCGGGTCGCCAAGGACCTGTCTTTATTATTATTATGAAATGTACTGTTTGTGTATTTTTGTTGGTTGGTATTAATTTAATAATTTACGTTAATAGAAAAAATTTACGTTAAATAAGTATAAAATAAATCATAATAGTCAATGAAGTTAATTTAGTTAAAAAGGGTGAGAAATATGTGATTAAAACGTGTTCTTAATAAGTAATATTCAATTAGTGTAAATAAATTCAAAAAATTGTGCTGTAGTGTGCGGTGTGTTGTATTTTCCAGCAGCGATGTGTGTACAGTAAGTAGTAATACATAAATGTATAGTTGTTTCTCTACTCTGTGCCTGTGGTGAGTGAGCGAGAGCTCGAGTGAGGTGCTGTACGCCTACTGAGGGGGGGGGGAGGAGAGGGGGCGGGTGGGGTTTTGAAGAGCAGCGCGGAGAGGCCCGCACTGGTCGAGAGCTGGTGTGTGAATGCCAGGCAGCCGCGGCGCGGAACAGTTTTGTTCAACTGCCCCGGCTTCCGTTCCGGACCGACTTTTTGTTTTGGACAGCACAATGGACGACTTGAAATGAGGAAAGCTGCAGTCTGGTGTGAGATACAATCCCTACCTCCACGGTACCGCAACCGAACATAACCTTCTTGCAGGTGTTTGGCTTCACGTGTCCCAGATGAGATGATTGTAGAGAAAATTTATTATTCGTTTGGATTTTGCCACTGTTTCAGGTAAACATTAGTCTCATGCATTTGCATATCTCAACCACGAAATGAAACTGATATTTTGTACACTTGCGTGCATGTCTGTGAGTGCACAAAATTTTTGGTTTCTACCATCACCAACTAACAAATCAGCATGTTTGTAAACAAGATTTGTTTTCCAAAGTACTCTCCCCCTGTGGTATGACGTCGTAGGGCGTGCAATCCAAGTCGTCCACTGTCCGAGTAAAAACAAACATCGTCATTGTCAAACTATTTTTGCAAAAATTGTAACATACACGAGACGACACTCTTCTGCAAGCACCCTCATACCATATGTAATATTGTTGAGTATATCTTTATGTAATTTAAATCATAAACTCAGCAGGGACGTCATTTCATATTTTTCTTAGTGGAGGGAGGGGGTACGTTTTTTTCGGTTACAGTAATTAAGCATGTATGAATTAGAACTTTAATAATAAAACTTCAGTTTTATGAGCTTAAGTTAGCATTATTTAAATAACGAATTTTAAAATATATATACACTTAAAATTCTAAATCCAGGTGGGGCATCTACCACTCCCCCCTGCCCCGTCCCCCTGATTGACACCCCTGGAACTCAGGGTTCTCTCAACAACAAAATAAGACTTTCATAATGTTTACACAGCACTCAAGCATCAGTTTCCCAAACCCATGCTTCTGAAACTGGACCTTGGGTCGGCGGTGTGAATGTATTGTCAACTGGAATGCAGCTTGTTTGTCGCAGCTGCAGTGTTAATGTTCTCAGCTGTGGAATGTAGGACGAGTATATTAACTCTCACCTCTCCTCTACACCACCCTGTAGTTACTTGCGCGCCCCAGGTGGGTGGGTAGATGGTCGGCGCCTGCTCGCGACAGGATATCGAACTGGGTCGCACGCAGGTGGATCGTATCGAGTTATCGACCGCTACTAAACAAGGAAGGTGTCCCGCAGGGTTAGCTTCCCTGCACGGCTCCGCGGTCAGCTGAACAATCGCACTTCAATTACAATAGTCGTCTGGTTGTCCAAGAGCGAGGAATGCTGACCCTCACATGTTTCCAACACATACTGTGAGCGATTAAGGCCTCGCTCTTTAGTTTTGCAGTGGTTTCGAAAATATTTTTCAAAACGCAAAATAATACATATATCAGAAATTCATTCTGGCAGTTTTAGCACTCTTATATCATCGTTTGTATCCGAATTTTTCTGTCGCTATTCACCAAACGGATTTGTATAATTTTCATACGTTATTGTCAAAATAAGCCAAAATGAAGCAAAATAATTTTTGTCTAGCAAACGGTACATTGTTTAAAAAAAAACGCTCAGGCAAAATTGTGTATTGTATGACTATACACAGTCTCAAATTATTTCAAAGGATTTGCTTAAAAAATATTCGAGTTATTTGCAATTGTTTGAAATAAATGAAAGACCAAGTCTTAAAGTGTGTGCAAATCGGTGTATCGTCCTGCGTCATGTATCATTGGCCGGCGGCACAGTCTAGTTGTTTACAGACGAATCAAATACGTCCATTAGTAGCGCACCACAGTTATCATTGGCTTAGTCAAATAAGGACTCGCTAGTAACGAAATAAAAGCGTCAGAAATGAATACATTACATTGAAGCCTAGCAAACAGTCTACTTTTCCCGCGATAAATCACCTTCTCTAACAATTGTTCATTGGCTGCTTGCTTACACAAATACACTACACGATTGTACCGGCATTCGGCTCCATCTTTATTATTGCCTGAGCACATTCAAGGAAGAGTCAAATTAGTCTCGAGGCAGTGGCACGCATTCACAGTTGTCTCAATTCTAACTTGTGCTTAAGAGAAAACGCTAATTCTTCAAGTTCAGATCCCCTATGTATAAGATACGATGATACAGTCGAAGCAAGGGTATTAACGTCGTACAGTATACAAGAAATAGTTTGTATCATCGTGTGATTGGAGCCGTGTTGCTGGAGAATATTACTCGCCTCTTGCACGCTACTGGCTGCCAGTCTTGTTGTTCAACAGACATTCAGCGTTGTGTAGGTACAGTCATTGTCGAGTACTGCTTACCGTGGTACACGTCCACGCCTTGCCACTGAGTGCAAAACAAATTTAGGTTGATATATTTTAAAACTCCTGTACGTCGTATTCCACACATTTTCATGGTAAATTGTACAAAAACAAATTGGAAACCAGAGTTGTACTTAAAATTCAAACAAACCAAACTGGTGATAACTCCTCAAAGTATGAACATGCGTGAAGAGGCAGTTAATAATTTACTGCACCTGGAGCGAGCCAGTGAGAGATTTTGGTCAGCGATTAACATCGAGATCTTAAGCGCTGGTGAGAGGTGACATAATGTGAGTATGAATCAGCGCCGGAATGAAGGGTCGAGGGAAATGGGAAATCCCAGAGAAAACCCGCTGACCAACTGCATCGTTCGGCACGATTCCCACACGCGAAAATTCGGGAGGCGAATGGTCTGAACATTCGGCCGCCGCGGCCCCTTCTGCACATAGGAAACTTTTAACTAACATTACCACAATCCTTTCAGTAGTACATTAATTGCCACTGTTAACTAGGAGGTAAAGAATTTGTGCCTGGCGTCTCTGACGTGTCGAACAAAATCACAAAGAACTTAGACGAGGCGTCACTAGACGTTCATCCTCGGACCAAAATTGTCTCTTATTAAATGACTTAGTAGCATTGTAACATTGTTTCCTCAAAAATCTGTACAAACAAACTAGAACCAGATGCAGTTTGCAAAGTTTGCTGAATGATAGACGTCAAACTTAACGCCTCCTCCATAGCAAGTTCATTTAAGACGGTGAGAAATTAATTTATGCAGGAACTGGGAAAGGAATCATTGTTAAGGAACCATCTCATCTTTCACCATTAACGATTTTGGAAGACTATGAGAAAATGGAATCAGTACGGCCGGAACACGGGTATCGAACCCGGCTCCTCACAAATGCAAAGTGTTGAGTCACAGAAATCCCATAGTTACATTTAAGGACTACGCACAGAGGAAATGAGCGGATAAAAGCGAATAAACAAATCACGAAAGCCAGACACGACTGTAGTCAAAAAACAAATAATTCCGAAGTAGTGATATAGTTATTATACAGGACGTGGAAAAATGTTGAAAGATGACATTTTATTTGCAGAATGTGACATCTTATCACTGTTCATAGTCACCTCTTTTGCTGCGCATATATCTTACTTATCTTAATTACCTTACTACTACTGTTCTCGTGTGCATGTTATGGGTGCATGATAATATTCTGAGCAGTCCAAAACATGATTCCACGTTTACTTGACGTAAACATGAAATATTACCTGATATTATATCGCAGTGTTGCCATATTCGCACATAACATATCATCGTACACTATTTTGCCACTAACATTTTAGTCTCCAATTTAGCCCAGGATTCGCGTCGTGTGCTTATAAGGCGTTTGTTTCTGGACGTCATGAATGCTGGAAACCTAGAAATTCAAAAGGAAAATTAAATAGGCATGGACCAATCACAGTGCATAAAAATGCGACAATGATAGACGAAAACGAGGTTAACGCAAATGATCAAGTGACAGAAATGGCCGTAGACCACGGTCGTAGAAGAACAGGTCTGGACACTCGCCTATCTAACAATGTATTTTGCTTGACCCCCTTGTTGTTTGGCTGTAGTTCGTCAAGTTACCGAGAATGTCGTACTTTTTGGCGCTGTTTTCCGGGCGGTCGGATTCAAACTCCGTCCACTTTTTTCCATTGTTAAATTTATAAAGTAAATAAATATTGCTGAAGCCTTTTCTTAAATTTGTGAGCAAAGGAAGTATTTCATAAATTGATAAAAAATACGTTTTGATAAATTGTTTATCTTAGCGGAAAGGAAGTGGGCAGAGTTTAGTCCGACCACCGTAACATCAGCGCCAATAAAACACAATATTCTCGGTAACTTGGTGAACTACAGCCAAACAACAAGGGGGTCAAATATCCAGGTGAGTGTCCAGACCTGTTCTTCTACGGCCGTGCCGTAGACAAGACAACACAATGAATATAACACATACGATAATAGTAGTCTCACTTCGACGACAACAGATGCAGGAACTGATATGTGTTACCTTCCTCGGGCACACAGTGCACGAACAATCTAAGATCTCCTGCTTGTAATAGGTTTGCATGCTATGATGATGAAAGGACATTGGTGTGTACCAAGTCATGTACTTTGACAGTTGTACCGCGAGGAGCGGAGGTAAGGCACTGATGCAGTTGCGATGATCTTCACGTAAACATCTGGAAATGGACGACTTGAAGTACACGCCCCCTGACGTCACCGCAGGGGAAAAGTACTGTGGGAAACGAAGCTTGTTTACAAACATGCTGATTTGTTAGTTGGTAATTGTAGAAAGCAAAAATGTTGCGTGTTCATAGATTTGCACGCTAGGGTAAAAAATATTAGTTTCAATTTCATGGTTAATATACGCAAATACATAAGATTAATGTTTACCTGAAAAAAACGGCAAACTCCAAACAAATAATCAATTTTCTTGACGTACATCTCATCCGGGACATGTGAAGCCAAACAGCTAAATGAAGGTTATGTTCGGCTGCGGTATCCATGGAGATAGGAATTGTATCCCACACCTGACTGAAGCTCCGCCTCTTTTCAAGTCGTCCGTTACGAAAGTTCGACACAATCACTGGCGTAAGCGTAATGTGAGGCGGAAATATCTTAAGACTGTTTTGCCAACAGTAATAATAATACAAATTGTGACTTCAAATGTTTTCTTTTGAATACGTGAAATCTAAACTCTCTTATTACTTACAATGCTATGTTTATAGTCACAAACACAAACGGCATTGAGATGAAAACTGGTTGGCGGAAATAAGTAATCGGGGTTTTTACAAGTTTTCACTTCGTCATAAAAGGCCTACAGGCAAAATACTAACTGTGTGATGAAGTCAATGGCCAGTAGTTTAAGCAGTGTCTTTAACTTCGAAGCCTCCGTTTATTTAATTGAACTTAGTACTCATAGCTGTTTTCTACCCAGATGACTCAGTGGTTCTAGTTGTAAAATAAGTTAAAAAAAAAAAAAAACTACAGTACGTTATGCGGTGTTCAACCTTAAGTTGTTTGCCTGTCCATGCAGCCGAACAGCGTGCGTATTAGCAACAGATAGAAGTTGACTCTTGAGAAAACAAAGCACATGAGTGAGGACTCTGCACCAACAGTAATAATTTTTTTTTATTTCTAGATGGTTCTTGCAATGTGGACAAGTTACAAACTAAAGATGTACTGTGTAGATATACGCCAGAAAATGGCGTGTCACAGAAAACCAGAGAATACACGCAGACAGACAAGTAAACAACCAAAAGGAAATGGTTTGCAATGTGCAAACATTGGTAAGCATATAAAATTTCCACAAAGAATTCAACCAGTGAGTTACAGGAAAATAAATGAACACAAACGTGCACCCAGGCACAAAAAAAAAAACAATAAATACATAGCTGAGGTTATTCCACAAAAGGAATTCCGCCATTAAATGCGAAATAACAGACAAAATTACAACAAAAAAAAATGCTGGTTGTAGACGACACAGCTGAAACACAGACACCTTGAGAAAAAGTAACTGTGGACAGTAAAAAAATGAAAACACACACGTCTGTATTTTCATTGTTTTACTGTCCACAATTAATTACTTTTGTTCGTTTTTCTCAAGGTGTTTGTTTTTCAGCTGTGTTGTCTACAGTCTACAACAAGCTATTTTGTCGTTCGTTTTGTTTTGTCTGTTTGTCATTGTAGTTATTTTTTGTCTGCTGTATCGCACTTACTGACGGAATTCCTTTTGTGGAATAATCCGAGATATTTATTTGTTTATTCCTTGGTTTGATTTTGGTGCCTTGGTGCTCGTTTGAGTCAATTAATTTTTTTGTAACTGACTGAATTCTTTGTGGAGTAGTATATGTTTACCTATGTTTCCAGTTGCATACGAAGTCCTTTTGATTGTTTACTCGTATGTTTGTCTGTGTGTATTGTATATTCTGAGGTTTTCTACGACACACCATTTTCTGCAATGGCGTATGTTCACAATACTTCATTAGTTCGGTAGTTATCAAATAATTTTACACATGTGTATACAAATATAAAGTCCGCCATTGATTTCAAACCCTTATTTTCTTGCAAACAAAAATTGTGGTGAGTGTTATCGCGATCATTTTTTGCTTGTAAAAATAATGATTCAGATAAAAAATCTTCAAACACACGTGGTCCAATAAACTTCCGGTTGGTGCTATGTTACGATGAGAAGATCGTACGCATCCTCAGTGACTTTAATTTCAAGGCTAAATCCGTATTTTAACGGCAGATATGGGAATCGAGGGTTTAGGAATTTAGGGAGGCTACATTCGAATGTCAGAAATTAGTGACCCATGTGGCAAGGTTGGAAATTATCTTAGATTTTTTTATGTAATTTTGAGTTTCTTTCGTTACGTTTCTCATGCACCCGATTCCACAAGACTTTACGAGAAATAGGCCTAACTTCTTTAGCCCCGCTAGATAAAACATTTTACCCTGTTGCGTTTACAAGGATATCTGAGAGAAGTATGTTAGCGTCGAAGAAGTTAACCTAGGTTTTGTTCAAGAACCTATATATAGTGACATAACGACCGTGGACATGTTACAGAAAGTTTAGTTCCCTCTATCAGATAAGGTTTCGTTAACTTTCTTTGAAAATTAATTCTTTATTGATGCAATTATTATGTATTATTTTGTTTACATTCGAAAACATGGCGATATTATATTTTATCGTTACATGAGCCGTATAGTAAACACCAACAGCCGAATTTGGGAATTTGGTCTGCTACTCAGTCTCATTAAATTTGAACCCAAAAATGTCTAAAAGCCCAAATTGGTCACGTGGTCGATTTAGTAACGTAAATGGCAGTCTTGTAGTGGTTTCTAAACCGACTGAAGATTAGGCGTGATATGTTGCTCCAGCAATTCTGCGCTCTCAGGTTCCAGGCCGCCATCTATGCAAGTTGGACATCACTGGTTGGATTAATGCCATGCAATTTCCTGCGGTGTCCGCGTGGCGGTGGAGAGTGGCAGGACGCGCGCCTCGTGATATTTGCGGGCTACCGGAAGCCCAGGGCGGGCCGGAAGTAGCCGCAGATTGGCCGAGATGATAGATGGCGGCGGGGGTAGCTACCCTCCTACTGCTGCGATTGTATCACCGGCTGGTAAAACCTCCCTGGAACCATGCCAGTCGCAGCTTGTCTTTACAACAACGGACATGGCATACACAACCTCCTCAACTTCTCTGACACTCAAATTCTTGGATTGCTGCACTCACACTTGAGTGGGCGATACATTGTACCATTCCAAGCTGTTTTGAGGCCATGCTTTCCTGTTTATACTTTATACTGGTTTTGCAATAATATATATTTTTTGGCTTAAGTGTGCGTGGTAGTTAAATAAACGCTGAAAACGTCAATTGATTTCTAGGTTTATTTCGAAGCCAATATGGCTCAAATACTCAATGACAATCCTAGAAAATGGTATTTGCCAACTTTTTTAGTAAATATTTATCCACCATTACTCATCCTTTACGCGTGATCTTTGCGCCGCAGTTAAAAGCACGACGTTCCGGCGTCAGAGATTGTGCCTCAGAAGTTCGTAACACTGGAAACAATTTAGTTTAAAACGTTCGCTAAAACTATTGTCTAGGATTGCTATTGTTTAATTTTCGCAAATTGGCTTCAAGAAACCTACAGTTAAGGATTAGTGCTTTTAGCGTTGAATTATTTACCACGCCCTCTTAAATAAGGGCAACAAATTATACGGCTTACACAAATAAAACATTTAAAAAAATTCATTGGTTTCGTAGTTGGCTAAAACAACAGTAAAACCTGTCTTTAAAAAAATTGGCCAACATTGTGAAAACCATTTAAAGTAGGCCAGAAAAGCCAAAATTTCAGTTTGAGGTGTTCGAAACGTTATTATTCCTAGTGAAGTTTATTTGTGATCGTTTGTTCACCTGTCAACCTCTCGATTAACCTACCCTGCTCTCGAGCGAGGGTAGTTCATGTCATTGTGTCAAATATTATGTCACCGTACCTAATAAAATCACTGTCACCTAGACGTAAATACCACTTACCTTACCCCTGTCCACCTTGTGGCGCATCTCGTACAGTAGCAACCATATCGCATTTCTGTATATGTGACCGTGCATTGTACGTTCATCTAATGCGTGGAGAAGTTGGGTCTAAGTCATATCTCCAGAGGTCGATACACCGATTGAAATAATTTCTTTTTAATTGAAAGGCGTGGTTAAAAACAGTTACTACACAATTTTTTAATGTATTTGAGTTTTAAGCATGTGGTGTAATTTAATATAATAATATTTATGTGGATTACTTAGAGGTAAGTACGGTGCAAAAATTTAAGTAAAATTAATACAAGCACTTTATAGGCACTACTAGTGGAGCAAATTTGCATGAGAATTGCACTCTTAGTGACATCTAACTATTAAGTTACGACTTAAATTGTGGCACCAGGGGTTAACACTTTACATAAAATATCATATAGATGGTTATTAGTGGTGAAGGTTTTATTGAAGCAGAACATGTAACATAATCTGGAAATACGTATTTAATTCTTCAACATAAAAAAAAAGTGTACAGTTTATGTGTATGAAGCTGCAGTAAATGAAAACTGGCCACATGCACGATAGTACTGTGTGATAATCTGGCTGTTAGGCATCCCAAAATCGAAATAAATATTGATGAAGGTAAACAATTTACTGGTAACGAAGTTGACGTCACTAGTCGTTGCAATATTAGGATTTATTCTCAGGGCGACCTGGGGTACGTAATTTCCACCGTTATATATTTTCCTTGCCCATGGCGGTTGGTACTAACTATGGATTGTAGTAGTAATGGATTGTGAGGGTACAGGGATGCTTACCGTTAGAAGATAATAGTTTAACAATTGCGTTGGCGGCCGTTATCACTGGGAAGTGCCGTTGAAAATTAGCATGCATCTTACGTCTTCTTCACGTCTAGGCCGTTTCATCAAACACGCATTATGACGCGCTGAATTCTGGAGAATAATTGGTTACTACGTTCATAGTTTATCACAATACAATTACTTTACAACGCGAAATCTTGAGACCATTACTCAGAGCAGATAATTTTAATTCGACGGAACTAGGTAACCGGAAACGCGGTCACTTCCAGTAAGGTACATACTAGAACAAAGTGAATCTAGAGTTGCTAGAAAGAACAGATGGACGGGAAACGGCCCAACACTTAAACATTCAACCCAATAAAACATTATAACAAGTAACAACATTAAGTCCGTTACCTAAAACGTAAGAACCAATCAAATACGCATTTGGATTTGAATGCCATTAAATGTCGCTTAGAAAAATTAAGAGTCTGTAAACAGAATGTTTACGGTCGCATAATGTTAACAAACTAGGCAACGTCTTTGTAACACAAGAGTGTTCAAAATGTCATGTTAAATGTCAAGTGTATTATGCTGTAAAAATAGATATCACACTTCCTAATCTACCATCATAGTAACATATAGGTAAATACTTAATCTGGCACATCACAGATGTGATATGCAGTAACAAAATGGTTACCTTATGCTGTAAGTCTCGATATACGAGATTAAGGACTATGACCGCAAATGGTAGTACAGTGAAGTAATGGTTAGCAACGCACAGTCGTAGAATTTTTAACCAGTTAAATAGTCGTCAATTAATATTGTTATAGTGACTTAGGTAATTTTGAACTGGTTTTATGCTACTGTAACTAAACACATAAATCATAAATGATAGTGTTACTAATTTAATTCTAGTGCCACATTTTATTTTACCTTTACGTGTTCATAACGGTTATGATGCGCAGTTGGTTATTATTATTTATAACATCTTATTTCGGCAAGTTATTCACGTAGGAAATAAAAGTGAAATGTTGTATTATTGTAAGACTGCAATATCGACAGAGAGCCTGACCATATTAAATAAAGATTTTAGAAAATATTTCCAGAGTTCTCAGACCGCTTGTAACCAAATTAAATGTTTCCACAAATTATGACTATAGCTGGAAGACGTCGAACGAGCCTATAGTCACTTGGAGTCTAGTCAGCTGCCAGAAAATAACGCGAATCTTTCATGTATCTAAAGATAGATGTATTCAGATTTCAAGTGTAGAGATATATTGTTTACAAAAATTTAGCAGTAATATATTTGGCCATACCACAGAACTGACTGAAATTGTAAATTCAAGTGAGAGGTTTGAACATGACTGGTAAGATAGTTAACAATAAAGAGAGCGGTGTTTGCAAGTGGCCTGTAATTGTGTTAATTCTCGCCACTGACAGGTTTTGTGTTAATTGAGCCAGAATTAACAATACGTGTAAAATAAAACTATGTTCGATATTTTTTTTCCTTATCAAGTTTATTTGTTGCTGAAAGTTTACACTGACATTTTTACCAAATATTTGTTTATAGTAAAATAAAAATTTATTTTCTCTAAAAATATTTTCAGTTAACTAATCCAACGAAAAGCATTCTTAATAAAATTAGTTCAGAAAAATTTCCGTAGCAGGTATTATAGAAATTTTTATAAGGTGATATTTTTTCTTTCTCAAAATATTTTTATATTTAAATAATAAAAGTAAACATTGACTATTTTTCTTAATTTTGCAATTTCCTTAGAGGGTAACGTTATTTTTAAAATGCATCTATTGAGAACAAATTTATTTCATCACTAGTTTCCCATTTGAGATGTATATGGCTGCGAAGGTATTTTAAACTGGTGTATGTGTTATGTAAGCGATGTTAGCTTGGCTGTTAATGCTGTCCTGCCAGACACGTGCAGGGTTAAAGCCAGCTCAAGCTACGACAAATCCCTAGTCACTGTCTCCCGGGACAGTAATCTTGTTTCCAATGATGTCCAGTCCCGCTGAGATGCAGATCTCCGTCCATCCCTGCTTTAGGGACATCGAAGAGTTGAGCTTCCCCAGAGTTGCGGCACTCTGGTCAACTCACAAACTCTGGGAAATGTTTGACAAAACTTGTAGCACAATTTATTAACCACAGTATTTATCAAAAGCGGATATTGAAATAATACTGTGAGATTTAAAATATTTTGTTTCGGAAGTAATAAAGTTTTATCCTGAAATGTTTGCTTAATTACATTATAATAGTGGAATGTTAAGTATTGGATGAATTCACGAATTCTTCGTTCTTCAGTTAATATTTCTTTTTACAAAAATACAATACAACAACATCATTCTAATTTTGTTATATTTCTGACACATTTCTGATGACAATAAGAACGCCACCTGCCTGCGCATTAGAGGCTCAGAAGTGACGGAGCTATAAGGGTGACCTTGAAGCGAGTATTAAATGCCGCGTCGCAACAACGAGCCAAGCACTAAACTAGCGTGTATGATTTCCGCCGGTACATTTTTTACTATACAACTTTAGGCGGTGACTATATAGTTTTATTGATAGAAAGTATGCAGTAAATGTCAGCTTATCATTCTATCTGATTTTCGCACACGTCCGGTTAGTACATTTTGAAGTACTTCAATCTAAAAAGGTCCTTTTTAGCTAAGTTACAAGGTCAACAAACAGTGTTTTTAAATGAGCATGGTGTCTTAAAATTTACATTCTATCCTTACCCGAAGACGGGTTTCTTTTCGTACATTTGCAAAACGGGGACATGTGGAATAGTTTCGTAATAATTGTATTTACGAACACACTGCAACGCATCTCAAGCACGTGGGAAGAGGCGCCTTTAACAATAAACGAGATGTTAACTTTGCGCATATATTTCAGCACGCGTTCAGACTCACTTCATATCCCCACGAATTATATATGCATTTACGATTCTATGGTTCAGTTTAGTAAGTGGCATTATTCTGGACTTCGTTAATTAAAATGTTAGGAAATTAAGATATTTGAAAGAACTGTGCAATAGGAGTACATGACTGGATTTTGTTGCTTGGACATACTCCATTGCGAAATAAATGACTGTCAGTCACACTCGTGTTCCTGAACCCTGTGTGTTTCTACCTGAGTAGTAGGAAAAGGGGGGTGCACTTTGGTGGCGCGTGGCGTCGGAGCTCGGAGCCACGGCCGCCATCTTGGCCGCCATCTTGGCCGCCATCTTGTCCATCTTGTCAGCCATTTTGTCGTCTGTTTTGTCGGCCATCTTGTATTTCATTTTCTCCTGCTCTATCATTCTGTTAATTTTTCTCCTGCTCTATCATTCCTTTACTTCGTGCTCTCTCATTCCTTCGAGAATAATCTAGGTTTTTCCTGCTCTGTCATTCTTTCGAGAATAGACTTGTATTTCATTTTCTCTTGCTCTATCAATCTGTTAATTTGTTTCTCCTGCTCTATCATTCCATTACTTCGTGCTCTCTCATTCCTTCGAGAATAATCCTTTGGCTTCCATGTTTTTTCCTGCTCTGTCATTCTTTCGAGAATAGTCTTGTATTAAGTTTTATCCTGCTCTGTCATTCATTTGATTTTTTTCTCCCATTGCTCTCTCATTCCTTCGAGAATGATCTAGGTAAT
>PNEQ01042682.1:36438-52404 GCA_003012365.1 Medauroidea extradentata | reverse complement strand
GAGTAAATTCTTTTGACAATATATCATTGCGAAGTACTCCATGTAGACTTACTTGCCTCAAGATTTCATTGTGTTTTTTGAATTTGGAACGAAAGTAGGAGCAGTTGAAAATTAAAAAAAAGTCAGTTTCAAGGTCAGTTTTTATATCTATATATGAAAACATAAAAACATAATTCTGTTTATTTTCACTAGCATTATTTATAGCCCTCAGTCTCCTCTTTGCAATGAGATAACACATGACTTTGTATCTTTTATGGATATCAAGATATTAAACAATACAAAAACCCTTGAAAATGTAAATTTTGATACACGGTACCGGCCATTTTGTTCTGTAAAATCAAAATAAGGGCAGATAAAAATCAATAACTTTGGGTTTGCACTGTTGAAATATGTACATTATGTGTGACAAAATTTCAAATTTTTTCAAAATGGGTCAGCAACCACCCTTGGGTGATTTTCCATGGAATGACCCTGTTGCTTGAAACAAGTATATTTCTTTTTTTTTCACTCACTCATGTCTTACAGTATAATGTTTTAGGCACCACCACACTACAAAAAGGGCTCTGATAACAATAATTTCTAAAGCTAAATATTGTGAATAGTGTAGACCCATATTTAAAAAAACTAAGTATACCCTAATTTGTCAGTACGTATGTAGAGTAGATTCCCGATTATCCGTGTGCGGATTATCCACATAAAATATTTCACTTTAATTAGTTGAAAAAAATTTTGTTCATTTACAAATATACTATGTGTTTACTCGCATTACTTAACATACTTTTAATGCCTGCATCCTTATGTTTAAAGGCTTGAAGATGAATATAGTATTTTCCAGCAGGCAAAAAAATTAACCGTTGCGCATTATTGGATTAACGTGATTGTCCATGCGTAACGCATGATTGGGTTAACGAGATTTTTAACTTGGATAAATAAGATATCCATGTTTTTTTTATTTGTGGTATTAAATTATTAGTGCATACCCTCTAATCATTAATGCAAATAGTTGAGAGTCTACTGTATTAAATTGCTCCTTTTTATTGCAGGAATTAATTTGACCATTTTTTTTCTTCATAGATCTAAGAAAGGGTAAAATTGGATTATCCGCGATTTTGGATCATCCGAGGCATCGGCCCCCTCCATTAGTGCGGATAGTCGGGAGTTGACTGTATTTTCAAATATTAGTACATTTTATGGCCAAAACCATTAACCAGATCTCGACAGAAAAATTGACTTACAATTGCACAACGCCAGAAGAAAGTGTAACATGCATGTACCAATCACAATGGTACCTGTCAAAAAGGTGCTAATTTTTCTGGTAGAAGGCTCTAGTGCACTTACATCTAACTGTTAACAAAATTATTTAAAATAAAATGTAGAGCTTTTCTTTTAGAAAATTCATTGTATACCTTGGAAGAATTTAATGCTTACTAGCATAAATAGTATTTTAAGTACTCTGAAAGTGTAAAGAACTCATGTAATTAATGTGTTCATTCTAAAAATTTCTGGTAATAACACACACACTCAAGTGATTTGTGTATAAACTTTATTATTGTTCATGTATGTGTGTCTGTGTGTACATGTATTTGTTTGTATGGATATGTATGTGTCTATCTGTGTGTATATAATTGTATGTATTGTATTGTATGTGTTTGTACTCGTAATGCAAACCAAATATTAACGTGTTCTATATCCCTGAGTTCTAATGTGCTTTACTATTGCGAACACAATACAATTTAAAAAATAAAATAAAAAAGGAGGTAACAAACAGGCACATGGGTGGAGGGATAACAAATAGGCTGGGTTCTTGTGCGGGCAGGTAATTAACAGGTGTTCGGAGGAAGAGGTAACAAATAGGTGCTTGTGCAGACAAGCATAGTAAATTACACTTTGTGTATGCACATAATATTTAAAAGCACATAAAAACATTGTTAAGTAGTTTATTTTCTGAAAAATACCTTCTTGTGTTGTGTATTTGGGTAAATTTAAGTAAATACTACCTTTATATTAGTCGGTTATTTTATTATATAAAGTAAAAAAACAATACAGGTAATGTCATCAACACTGCCTGACAGCTAAATATTTATGATACACTTAAAAACCTAGAAATAAAACTCCACCATCCTGGATTAACTTTTTGAAAATTTTCAACTGTTGTACTGAAAGCCATCTCATTTATTCAGTTTGTTCATACACTCTGTTGATTATCTATTATGTACTGTAACAAACGTCCCCCTCTATCACTGTAGCTTGAAAAATACTTCCACACTGAGAGTTGGTCACAATCTTATTTTATTATGTTTAAGCTAAAAAAAAAAGTAGTTTAAGTTAAAGGTACTGTGCAGATATTTATGAACTTTACCAGTTATGTTTATAATTGTTCTGAACATAAATTTCTAGTCGTAATACAAGTAAGGAAGAACATCTAAGGTTCGGAATGTTAAGGAAATTTCTTGTTTAAAAAATCTGAAGAACAGAATAATTGCTTCTTAACCTGTCTTATTGTCTATCAGTGTGTGCAAATAAAATCGCATTAATGTTTTTTTTTTTTTTCCATATTTGCTTTTAAAATAAACTGTGGAAATAACCCAGAAATGTAATACTCCTTGATTTGGAAGTCAGTATCCCTGATTTGGCTGGACTGTATACGGAAAATCAACATTTGCAGTTAAAAAAGTCGAGAACGTTTGTCAGCTTAATGAAACTGTTTGAGGAATTTCATTAAGGTTATTTTATTGTAATAAGCATTTAAAAACTTATATGCCTATGTAAGGAACCTTAAGGAAAACTTAAAATAAACAATGTTAAAGTAAATAACAAATTATCTTTGTGTAAAATGTACCTTTTTATTTTTTATCATAGTATATTTAATACACATTTTACTAACAGTTTTTCAACTTCTGAATCGAGGGAATATGCTTATGTTCGTATTAGTAAATTTTTTTCTTTCAGAAATATGATACCCATGTTGTTAAGTGACCTCTTTTGTAACTATCAAATTGGCGAAAATACAAAACAAATATGTGCTGTTCAATACAGAGCGTAAGAAGTGAACTTGCTTGCTTCACTCCTACTAGAAATGATGTTTCTTCTCGGAAATAGCACTGAAGTAGAAAAAAATTTGCTACTTAAAAAATAAAGACAATGCCAGAGCCACTGATTGCTGCACACGAAAGTGCTGAGTCTATATATAACCATGCACTAGAAACACTAATTAATATTTTCAAGAAGGATTAATTTTGTCTGTCATTTTTTAAGTTGTCCTTCTGAATCCCAGGCTGCTTCCAAATAATTTTTTCCTTACCTTACTTTGTAGATGCAATATTATAATGTTAGTGTAGTGATAGTTGAAAAAATGTGTGTCTCCTTTTGTAGTATCTCATATCAACGTAATTAAACTTTATTGCATGCTTGATTTTTCAATTTTTCAGTACGACCACCAAGAATTTCCTGGTGTTGTGCCAAGGACCTTTGTTGGTGCGATAGCTGTGGCAGTGGCATCTGCCCCTTTAGTTTTTTTGTCAAGTTGTGTTGGAATGACCAAGTTTCTTGCACAGTATATAGGTAATATACTTCTGAAATTCTTTACTCTAAATGTTACTATTATGCTACGTCATTTGTAATCAGATATTCAAGGCACTTTCTTAAGAATTTTGGATACCTTAAGCAGCTTGTGTACCAAATGTAACTGGGAAATTACTGTTAATATTATACATTGATTCCTCACTGCAAGACACAACGTTACAGTATAATTGATGAACTGAGCACTTCAGGTTCGTTTTAGAAGCAAAAATATAGACTGACATAGCATTAAACAACTACTACAGTTAAAAATAGTGTCCTGATAACTGTCAGATTTTACTGAAGTTAGCAAAACAATGATTTTGCTGTGGAAAATGTAAAATATAATCTATCTCATATAAGAATTCCACTTTTTGACAGTTGTGATTGAATTTATTTTGTGAGTTGTTTCCATTAAATAAACAGCGTTTTCCTCTGCCACAAGTAACTTTTTCACAAACACACGTAGCTGGTTCTCAACTGTGTAATTTATCAAAATTAAAAGTAATTTCATATAGAAATTGGTACACATGATAGCCTTCAAAACTGTCAAAAAATGGAATTCTTTCGTTAGACAGACTATAAGTAAAATAGTAATCTTTTTTAGAGAAAAATTACAATTTTTGTTATAAAACATTGATTCTAAACCGCTACTGATATAAAAATCATCCGGTACTGCTGTCATTAAAAAGTTATTATTTTCACTCTTTTCCCAACTGAATATAGTAAGGTAATAACACACATGTTCTGTAGCCGATTTTTGAAAGTGTAAGAAAATTCTGAAACCCTCACAAATGCCTCAAGAATGTGTTTATAGCTACCAATTTTGTTTTCAGGATATGTAACTTCAAGCAGGCAACCACGTTGGCCACCTTGTGCTGTTTAATTCTTTTTCTGTTTTCCATGCAATAATGCCTTTAAGTAGTTTCAGAAATCAAGTCATGATTCATTTCATACAGAAATGCAGTAATTTTGCAAACGTAAAAATTATATCCTGTTAACCTTAGCGTCCTTGATTTCATTGGGAAGCGGAATAGCAAGGATGCATCCAGAATTTTTGTTTGGAGGGGAGACAAAATATATAAAATTATAACATTGTACTATTCCACCATAGCCAGACAATCACTTAGTTAAATAATTTTTGACAAAAAAACATAACATTCATAAAGTGGTAATTTAATTTGGCCAGAGATATGTTCTACTCAAGTTAATTTCCTTTTTAATTAGATTGCACATGTGTGTGTCTATGGTTAGCAAGTAGCTCGTGGCTTACTGTAACATCACTTGAATCATGACAATGGTAAGGATTATTGGATTATTCTTAATTACTGGTAATAATCTTTAAAGTTTAAAACAATTTTTCTTTTGGTGGCACATGTTCCAAGAGATGTTTTCCTGTTAGGTGCTTTTTTTTTTAATGTAAAGAAAAATAAGGAATGTATAGTCACTTGATAGTGGTAATATAGGCAACTTCTTACTGAGTTTTAACTATTGCCATTGTATGAACTGGAACTGTAAAATGTAAATTGTTTCGTGAAATAGTACAATTTGATAATTGTATGTACTTATCATAAAAATAAGATAGATGTTTACCAAAAAAATTTTTTTGTTTATTTCAATTATGACTGTGGAGTTTGTTTATTTAAGAAGCATATCTGGTAAAATTTATAAAGTTTTGTAATTACTAATGCTTCTTATTAATGTAGGGGCACTATGAATGCTGTTGTTTATCAAACACATATTAGCTGCTAATTGTCTTGTTTTTGAAGCTGCGTAATTGGTAGATTGACATTCATTTTCGACACCTGCCAGGCTGCAACTAAGAAAGTTTTCTCAACATGACAGTGCCAACTATGTTTCTCTGATATTATTGCTAATACACCAGTAAATAAAACTCAGTACATTATTCTGCTACACAATGTAATGATCCTATGCGTAACAGGTTAATTTGGTTATATGGAAAAATATACAAGGTATGTTTTCTGCATACGTGCCAGAGTGTAATTACATCCACATTTGATTATCTTCTCGCAGCTTTATATGAAACTCTGCTTGTTCCCAGAAACAGTTTGTATCTGCGTGCTCTATTACCCATACATTTTATTTACTTTTTTTTTTACTAAACTTATGGAGGGGTTTTTGTGTTTTCGTTACAGTTAGAGCGACGTTAAGCCTGTTTGTGATTGGCAGCCTGCGTTTGTTCCGGCAGACCCTACAATCTGTGTTTGGTAGTCAGTTCACCAGCTGGTTTGTGGCGGTGACCATAACTCAGTACCACTTCATGTACTATCTCAGCCGGCCGCTGCCAAACATCATGGCGCTCCCACTTGGTGAGCCCTGCTTTTTTTTTTTTTTTTTTTCCTTTAGACAGTGTTTTGAGTCATAAGTTTTGACATAAATTATAAATTCAGCATCGGTGAATCAAAAATTATATTTGGTTTATCGACCATAGTATTTTTGTCTTGAAGAATGAAGCAAATAGAATATACAGATTCTGAATAATTTTTTTGATTTCAACATTAAAAGTAACACTGTTGTTACAATAACTAAATTTAGTAATTAACATAATTCTGGCATTGAAATTTTTTTCTCTGTGTTTTGGTTTCTCGTGTGTGTGAGTATCATTGTAGTAAATGTAAGTGTTGCAATTTAAAATAATTAGTTGCAAAAAATGTGCATAGTATGCAACTCTTTAGCTGTAACAATTTTAATAACCTTCTGTTTAGCACCAAAGGCATGCTTCCTAACTCCAACTTATGAGTAAACTATTTGGTAGTTTTTTTTACAATGGTCATATCGGTTATTAATTGTCGTGAATCCAAAATTTTCATAATTTATTCAGAATTAAAAATACACAACAGCAGAAATAAAGGAGTGGGGAGGAGAAAGCGTAAATGGATAGCAGAAGAGGGAGCTTGAACAAGATAGATAGAGTCAGAGGGAGATGGAGAGAAAGTTGAGGAACAGGGGCTGGGTAGCTAGTATAAGCAACCAGGGGTAGAAAATGTGAGTACCTACTGTATTTCATTTTTTCAGTTAATGTTCACTGGTTGCTGTGTTTTTTGTTTGGAAATCCTGTTACCCAGAAGTGGTGTAACAAAATTACTAAAATGAGGAAAGGAAGTGACATATATGGAGATAAAAATTGTATTTCACGTGTTTCATATTCCATCAGATCAGTATGCCTGTCCACAACTGTTGTGGAGGGGAGGTTGCCTCCGCCAACTTTCCGCAAAGAATCCCAATATGATGTCAGTGGCTGATAATGTTCCCTTATATTCCCTGGCATTTCCCTTCCCTAAGACTGCATTGTAATATGCACAGAATGTTCAGAGAGACAGCCTCCAGTGATACACACTGTGAGTGCAGAACTCAGTTTGCATAAACACAAAGCTAATACTCTGGCATTGTAGACCCAGCAACTTGGGGTGTTGAGCATAAATTAAGGAAAGACTCAACTGAGGAGTGTGTTCAGATGAGCTAATTTTAGAATTACACAGCCACGGTTTTACTACTGATAGCAACAAGCTTTGTTCAACCTGTAGGGTTGTCCAAAATACGTGTCACTCACAGGCCACTGTTCAGAAGCTGGCAGCCTGTATTTGTAGAGTACTGTCATATGAAATGTTAATTCATGCTAGCTTAACAGTTATATTTGTTACCCCAATAAGAGTACTTCCCCAACTAAATGTAACTAAATTTTACAAAAATTAATAAACTATAACTATAGTGTGGGTGAGATTGTGTAGAGAAAACAAGTAGTATCTGGTCTCAGTAAATATTTTTTAGTAGCTACTATAACATAAGTACAGTATTTAAAAGATGTAGGCCTGTTACCACGTGCCAAGTAATTTATGTTTTTAAAACTTCAATTTTTTTTATTGTAAGAGTCAGTATCAAGTCTGGAATTAAATTTCAGACATAAGGAAACAAGATTGCCAAACTTAAGTTGCATGAAAAATTGAGTGTATAACGTGCTTAGAGCTGTATTTGTATATAGGGACTATTTGAAAACCCGTAAATGAAACATGTTTTTCATGCGTACATCTAAGAATAAAAATGAAAGTTCAAAGCTTGGAACACTAATTATTACAATTTTTTATTAATTAATATAAAAAGATGTATTTTTTATTTCAAAATAAATTGTATTTACAATGCAACATTACTTTAGGTAGATTTGTCTGTTTAGCATTCTGATTTGTGACATTAATACTATTAACTGGGAGTGTGGTAAAATAATCATGCATCTCATCATGGAACATTAATGACAAGAAAAATACATTTTAAAATTTTTTTTAGTACAGCTTCTTTGAGCTTGTGGGAATTTTACTGCAAGTTGAAGACTGTTATTTATCATGTTTGTGTAAACAGTAACTAGCCTTAAGAAATTGCCTTTGTGATTTGTTGTATTTGTCATTTATTGCTAAAACTTGATTCTTTTTACAAGTAACGGTGATAAGGTGTCATGTCAGAGAAGCAATATTGTGTAAGCAAATAGTTTACTAATGTAAATTTACTTTAAATCTCCCTACATTATAATTTTTAATGTAAGCTAAAGTGTTCATAAAAATATAATGGTAGACTTGACTGTACATAATTCACTCATTTCCCACAGGAAATATTTCAGAGAGTGATAATTAACAACGTGTGGTACAGTGGAACACCTATTTTACACTTCTCAAGGGACCTAAAAATGTTTGTAAAATGCAAGAAATCGTAAAAAAAAAAAAAAAAGAGAGAGAGAGAGAAATTCCTAATGTAAAAGCAGTAAATTGGACAATAAAAAGTATGTGTAAAGTGGTTCTACTGTATATCTGCAGTAGTCATATTTCTTAATCGTCATCATCATCATCATCATCATCCAGTGCTGCTTCCAGCCTGTGGCCTGGTCAGCCTGGTAAAACACCTCCATTGTCCTCTGTTCTCCCACCACTCTTTCTCTTTTACTGTCTCCAAGTCAGTTCTTCTTTTCACTCCCTCCTTCATCTGTTCCTCCCATCTTCCCTAATGTCTTCTACTGTACCTCAATTTCAGCATATTTCTCAGCAACTTCTCACTACACATTATGTTTACATGCCCATACCACGTAAGTTGTGCTTCCTTTATAGTCTCTGGTGTTCCCTGTACATGAACACTTTCTTGTACCATTTTATTCCTCATCTTGTCTCTTCTGGTGACAGTCATCATACTCGCAGTAAACTCCATGCCCTTCGCCTCCATTTTTCTCTCTGTTATTTTGTCCAGTATCCACGTTTCTCCTCCATATGTTATAATGGGCAAAAGTATGACTTGTTCAATACTTGGCAAGATTAGTTCGTGCAAGATTTCCATGAGTTGCAATACTAGAAAGATTTCATCTTTCTTAACATTACATTTAAATATATATCATAGTGAAATTATATTATTGGTATCTCAATTGAAAGTTCAATTCTTCATATAACTTACTTGTAATATCGTACACAGAATACTGTGCTACTGTGGTGGAAGAAAATACATTGTACGTAGCAAAAATGAAAGAATCTAGGAAGGAGTGGTAGGTACATAGATTAATGCTAAAAATGCCTATTGGAATCTCCAGTTTCTGGACATCAGCATACTGTACAGGATTGCCACTCACCTGTAAAACCTGGAATTATCATGGAAATTGTGTCCACCTGGAAATATTAGGGAATTTTTTGTTGATCTGAGAAATTTCAGGGAATTTTCTTGCCTCGTTCATTGTGGGCTTCTGCAAATGTCATAGTAAAGATAATAATGGAGTTTTTAGAGCATTTGAGTATTTTTGTTAAAAAAAAGAATTCCTGTCATGTAGAGTTGTGTATACTCCATTCTTAAGTTCGTAGTTTTTTTCTGCTGAAGTGAAAATGTGTTTAATAAAATACCAAAATGTTGTTTTCATACTTGTGAGAATCGGGGAAATTTTTGGCTCTCTGTCATAGAAATCAGGGAAAAATCAGGGAATTTCCTTTGTTGCAATGGGTAGCCACCCTGACAGAAAAATTAATAGAGAGAGCAATCCTAGATAAAAAATTTTAGCAACTTAAGTAGTAAATATTTTGTCAGCGTGACACATTCATTTAGTGTAATCTTTTGCACCACAATTAAATACTGTATACCAAGTTTTGTTAAAATTTTGCTCAAAAAGTCCAAGAATGTCTTTTATCAGTTTTTGCATGCTGGCTTCGAGAAACCAGTTTTTTCCTGTTAATACATTTAGCATGGACTTGTGTACCATTCTTATTTCAAGGAAGTATCTATGAATGAAATTACATAATTGTAATAGGGTACATGTGCATAATAAGCTGCTTTGAGCAGACTCTAGACTTGAGGAGATGATGTTTCTTGACTCATCTGTGTCATTTCAGTTTTATTTGCTCTGCACAGCTGGATGAGAAAACAGCACGCATACTTCATTTACTCCTCTGCTGCTGCCATCATTATTTTCAGAGCAGAAATAGCTCTCTTCCTTGGAATTGTCTTGCTGATGGAGCTAGCCAGTAGGAGTCTCCACCCATTGCGGTAGGTAGGTTACAGAAAATATTTCAATATAACTGTAGATATCCTCATTAATTTTTATTTAAATACTTAAGACATTGTTCTTGAATATCTAAGGTTTTCAGCTGCTGTTCATGCAGTGTATCTACTGTAGACCTGTGAGATTGCTGGTAAGGGTTGTTTGTTCATACATGAAAAAATTGAGTGCATAAAAAAAATTTTTTGGCTTAAACTCCATAGTCAAACAACTTGAGAAACATGTCAATGTTAGTTTGTGTTCCTAACAATTGGTGAAGATGCTGGAATATAAAAGTGTAAGATAACATTTAAAACTCAGTGATATAGGTTATTCTGGATAAAGTAAGCACTAAAGATTTAACATTTGAAAAATATGTCACTAACCTTTACTGCATATAAGTCAACAGTAACTAAAGTTATATTATTGCTAATATGTTTTGTAGCAAATAATCGCATGTAGTTCTGTATATTTTTGTATTTCAATACAACATTAGTGATAGGAGATTGAATGCAATTGACCACTCTGTATTTAATATACTATAAAATATTTTTTTATAATCTTGTTATACCTACTGACTGTATAATTGGGCTTCATGAGCGCCAGCACAAAGTGATGCAACAAGGCCGCTGAACATCACTGTCGTTGACACATTGCCGCTAGCACTCCACGTTACAGACGTAGTTCCGTAAGACATTAACTCTCGGGTATTTATAACTAAGATTACAATGGAGTACAGCAAACATTCATCTCCAATACATTTGAGTCAATATCGTAGATAATATTTATTGGACCAGTATAATGTAAATGAAAACATTGTTAAAGCATGTGGCAATGTTAATGTTTGCATGCAGTGGAAAGATATCGACTAGCGTAAGATAGTAATTAATCAGTGCTTTTTTTGAGTGCTCACTTTATTCAGAATCACCCATAATGCACTTGACTCAAATTCAGAAGAACCCAAATTTGATTCCGTCTAGCCATCCGGATTTCAGTACTTGATGGTTTTCTGAAATCACCTTAAACAAAGTTACATGGTTCCACTCAACAGTCTATGGCCAATTCCTTTGTTGTCTGCTAGTCTGAGCGACTGTTTCCATATCCAATGATCTTACTATCCATGAGACTTTTTCACTTCTACAAACTTGATACCTTCCAAAATAAATTATTAGGTAGTAAAATATGCTTCACCTTACATAGAAAATGTGTTTCTTTCAGCGCTTGTTTCTCTGTAGTTTTAACTTTACTCTCTTATCACTTATGAGATTTTCCATCTTTGAATTGCGCTTTGTGTGCCCTAGTATGCACGTCTGTTAAACACAGGTACATTTAGCGTGTTGGTAGGATCTGTATTGCTGTTTAAGAATGTGGTCAGAATTGTATGCTACCTCTTAAGTGCCTTTGCTAGTGTTTGTATTATTTTTTCTACTGTTTGAAGCGCTTAAAGTATTTTAGTATGGTTTTTCTCTAGCATACAGTCCAGCCCCTAGTAAGCAAGCACCCTGCCCCACCATGTGACCAGTGAATTACTGTATTTTACACAAGATTTATAAAATATTTAAAGCTGAAAATTAGTGGTGTACGAACAAAAAGAGTTTCAAGTGAGGTAATATTTTAAATAACACTTAAACTTTACATACAAAGTATTTTAAAAGTACGGTATATGAAATACATTAAACAGCTGACTATTACAAAAGTGATAGCGATGTAAGATTCCAAGTTAGTGAGACATATGAAACTTCATAGTTTACACACTACTGTACTGTGAATTTCTCCTCACATCAGTGTCATTGAGCTTGTTTGGAAGTACTTTTTTTTAAGCTGTTAGTGACAGTGGCTACCAAATTTCAGTTCCAGCTGTCCGTTATCCAGCAGCACACTTTCTCTGAGGTTGGTTTCTGAATTTTCCTCCCAAGTGTTTGTGTGTTACTTTTCTCTGCCATGTACTTTCTATACATTCATAAATGATCTTTGAAAAGTTTGGTGACTCATCTAATGGATCTAACAAACCTGTGAAGCTACTGGGAATTGCAGCCTTGTCAGTCTTGTTTTCCGGCTGTTACAATTTCACATGTTTAGTCAGATGACCTTGGAAGCTGTTCAACACTAGTACATAATGACTGCAACTTTAAAATTTCACTTGACTATTGAACCAAACCATTTTTAGCCAATCAAACGTCGATTAGCTGTCCATCCGTTCTTTCAATTGAGCATGTACATACGTAGATCCCATCGTAAATTTACATTTTGTTATAGATTACCTCGTAAGAAATTGTAAACAGTGGTGGCTTCCTGTAATCTGCCATTGCAGCAAGCATTACTGTGAAGCGTTGTTTTTGTACTACGGATATTCGTATTATGTGTAATGATACTTGTTCACTTTTCTTCACCCGTTATTTGACTTGACATGTCTTAACATATTGCTGTCTGGTCAGTGTTGCCTATTTGTGATAGGAGTTCCGTACCCTAAGGCGAGTCAAACTCTGGTGAAACTTTACTTAACACTTTTCTAGAGCAAAGTCTGCCTTCACAGTAAAAATGTAGCATTTTCAAATTCACCATTATGTTTTTGCCAATATAGGTAACACTTAAGCTACTATAAACTAAGATAAATCTTATTCCTCGCCTTTTAATGAAAACAGTGTAATGCTTAGTAACAATTTATGTTCAAAAGTACACATAGAATTGTAAAGTGTAAATCTGCTTAGATATGACATTTTTAGTAACACCCCTGAGTATTTTATTATGCAAAAGTGATTATTTTCTGCATCCTCCTAAGTTACATGGCTGGCAGGTAAATGCACTACGATGTGGGTTGAAAGGGGTGCAATGGTGAGCTGTATCTTCCTGGTTAGCATAGAAATGGGGGAGTAGGTGGATGGTTTGGTAGCCTATATCTGATAGACTAGCACAGCTTTACAAGTGTCCTGTGGCTGGCAAATTAGCAGTGCTGCTCCAATGAAGAAATGGGCGACTCTACTTTTAATCTGCCTCCAGGCAAGTCTAAAAATAGCTTGTTTATTAACTCTCTTCTACAGCAGAGTTGTGGCCGCCAAGTTCCAAGCTGTGGCTGGGTGAATGCTGCGCCAGCTGCCTGTGAAAGTCTTATCACCCGTTACCAGAAAAAGTTACTTTGTAAATAGTGCTCATTATTTTATATCACGATAATGAAAATCTAAGGTGTGTAAATTACTCAGTGGCATATAGTATGCGGGAATAATATTTATGTGTAGACTAGCCATTACAAAGTGAGCACTTAAAGCCCTTGTTACATCTTTCCTTCCAGAAAATTATATTTTTCTGTTACTTGTTACAATAAAATAAACATAGCAGTAATTAATAAGCACGGTGTAGATCCAGTAACACTCCCCTCTCCTCCAGTTTTGTTGGTGGGTACAGTATAACATTTGTACCACCCTCAATTTATTGATAAGCATTTTACAACTGTGATGAGAACTTAAGTGGTAGTTTTTATAAAATTTTGTAACTGTCCTTGTATCTACACCTGGTCTACTGTCATAATCCTGTTAGATCCTTCTAACTGTGGTGTAAATGTGTACCTACTCACCATAGAATAAAAGGTAAGAGTGTGAGATTAGAGTTGGTCATTTAGACCTTCTCCTACATACTGGAGAACTACTTCCAGTGATTTCAGTGAGTTTTAACACCACACTCATGCGTACAATGTTGAATATAAAATTGTCAAATGAACTGTAAAAAAATAAAGTGTGCATGAAAGAGAAATAATTACAGTCACTTTTAATAACTGAACATTTGTAATGTTATATTAATGTAGTTTGGAGAGTTTTTAACGGGCCTTGGTCCCTTAGAGTTATGGGAAAATCCGCGTTACGGCGCCACAGGTACCATCCTCTAGTCCATGTCTCTGTCTCCCTCCCGTGTTTGCGCTCTCGCTCAGTTATGAGAGGAATTCCATAGCGCGATAAGATCTCCAGCAGAGCACTACTCCGTCCTAACTACCTAGTGCGTCTGGTGACTGCTGCAGTGTTGCCAACCCTAAGAAGACATTAGCGCGTTCTTGGAAGGCAGGGGGTTATTCGTTTCCTTTCCTCAGCTAGGCCGGGATCAAGGCTTGCCCGGGATAGCAATGGCTTTACTTTTCGGAACTCTTTCACGTAGCCGGCTAACGATTGACATTCATACTTGCATGTGATCTATCAAGATCATTTACTTAATGTTCATTTCAACCTTCAGTAACGAAAAGCTTATTAAAAGTTAGAAAGTGATACCTGGAATCGTACCTCTTGTAAGCCAATCATAGTTCGGCGAAATATCTCACCTGGTTGTGCTATCTTTGCTTCCCGTTTTTCCCTTTTCTTTACTTCTACCATGTGTTTTTCTTTTATAATACAGTTAATTTTTACTATGAAATAGTCAGCGGATGAACTGATGGAGAGTGTTTGTGCTTTGTGTTTAAGGTTTTATGTAATTCAATTCGAAAGATTAATTAATAGGTCTTAGGCCTGCCTGAAGTACAAAATTTTCATACATTTTTGCATAACTTGGAAATAAGTTTTGCCAAATACATTAAGAATATGTACAGAAGCACGAACGTATCTCGAGCAAAAATACAAACAATGTAATGATGCCCACGCAGTCAATAAATTATAAACACAAATTTAATTTAAAATAGTTAATTTATAGCGAACTTCGTATTTTAGGATTAAGCGTACAAGTCACAGGATTTGTCTAGCAAATGTTTCAACGAACTGCTCATGAAAATAAAATATTAAAGCGTTCTAAATAATGGGATATTTGAATTATGTTCTTAATCTTCCTAAATGTAATGTGACGCCGTCAGTAAGAGTTTTGCTCAGTTAAAACAAATAATGAGATAGGCATTCAGTGATTCAATAACTCAAAATGTTACTGGGCAATAAGCGCTTTAAAAAAACAGCTTGGAAAGTGTTTAGTTACTGAAATTCTTATAAATCAAACACTTCGGCAATCTGTTTCTATAACCTGAACACCAGTTTATGCAAATTCCGTATTTTAAGTAGAATAAATTTCGGCCATGATTTACATTGGCGCAAGCCACTACACATTTTATTTGCTGAAATGTTGGCACATTAGATAGGTAATTGCTATATTACGAAAGTTAATTACAATACACATTCAAGACATAAAATATGGCAACCAAATAAGACAATGCACACAATGTTTTAGATAAAGTTGAGTGTGTGAATGTCTCACTCGGGCGAGAAGACTGCGCGCAGGTTTAGCGGCGTGTGTTTATGCCCGCTCTTCAGTGATGCGGATACTAACACGGAAGCCATCACATAAAGCACTCAGTTTTATTTTACAGTGAAACGTAAACGTACGCGCGCACGTATACGGATTCACGTAAGTAAGTTGGTCAACTCTCATCTCTTCCGTCTCCGTGCTTCCGTGTAGCCAATAAGAAACGATTGTATTTTGTTCGCCACCATCTTGGTTTGAAACTTTTGAACACTTGGCGTTTTGGCGGTTAAAATCGTCAACATAATCTCGTTACTCGAAATTCATTATTATAATTTTTTATGTTTATAAATACAGACAAATGGTGCCATGAGCAGAACAATGTTAAAAATAAGTCAGGTAACGTATTGTTACAAGTTTGAGACATAAACTTTATATGTGGGCAATTCCCATGAGTTCTTTTGGGATAGAGGTCTTATAATTATAAATAAAAAGAGTTACAGTAATCAACTATAACTCTCACAACACAATTAGTTATGCACACAATTACCACTGTGTCACAGACACGTTAGTTAACTTTCACAATTAAAGCACAAAAAATGTCTACCATCAATTAATTAAACAGTACAAATCACAATAAAATTCAGTCATATATACAATCAACATCTTTCAAGTAGTGACAGTGTACAACCTTAATA
>PNEQ01042682.1:0-36338 GCA_003012365.1 Medauroidea extradentata | reverse complement strand
TAGCACCCCGAGTGCATCGCTGTCTTCACTCTTGAGGTCTTCCGTTCGAATCCCGTCGCGTACCTCCTTCTTCGCCCGTCAGCCCGCCGCAGCAGTCCTCTTGGTTCGTCCACACTGCTCCGAAGGTAGCCACCTGCCGCCTCACAGTAGACTCTTGACGTCACCAAGATGTCTTCACCAGTCTATCTCCACGACCATAGCACCTTCCTCTAGCACGACCAATAGCGAACTCTCCAAAATCTCACGATTCGGCCTTCTTATATTCAGTGAAACAGTCGGGGATTTACCGCATTACAGGGGTCTAAAAATAGATATTTCATCATGTTTCGGATGTGCTTTAGTCACGTAGGCCGCCCTCGAAGGGTTAAGACGCAGTTAAGACAGGTATCTATGACGTAGTTTCGGCGGGATTCCCACTATGAGCCACCCGGGCTTTGAGTCATCGGCCAGCCCTCAAGGTGTTACGAAACAGCCGCCGACCACTGGCCTCCAGGAACATGGCACGCAACAATATAAACTCGCAATAGTTAAATGAATTGCGTAATTCAAACATTTTGACTGAATAGTTTAAGAAAGGACATTACATTTTAGCTTACCATACAAAATAAGTAATCAGGCCTGCGGTGGCTGAGCGGACATCAAAGTGATTAGGGTTCGATTCCCGGTAGGGTTGACGCCGTAGGGCCGGATTCGTCGTGGAACTGGGCCGACTACTCGTCTCGTAATTACAAACCGGTCGAGAAGCCGCCGCTTGGAGCGTGTAGGTCTGGGTCTTCCAACGCATTGTAAAATAATACAAATAAGTGCTCAGAAATCTGAAATATTAGAAATTAGTTTGGAAAACAGTCTGACAATATAATCATAACCTTAAAATAGCTGTAAATTATTAACTAAAACACAATTAATTAATTCCTTCGTGTGTTCAACATTGTATCGCAATCGGAGCTCTAAAATATTAATAACGCTCGGCGAAGCATATTTTCAACACTTAAAAAAATATTTTACATTGGACAAGGAAACACGAAATAACATAAAGTTGCAATGCGAGTTTCGAAGTTACTCAGGCCGGTGCAAAGTAACCTCACTCGACGGTATTTTTAACGTGCATGAAGATTGAAAGTACCCAACAACCCTCTGAAACATGTTTTCAGAATATCATCTGTTTCTAACCAGTTGTTACAATGCTCACCAACCAATTATACAGACCCCTTAAATTTAAATTACTATCAAATTATATTGCAGTAGAATTTCCTTTCTGTTGTAACATTGCATTAAAAAATTTTTATTATCATATTTCAATACAACTACTAATAGAACAGAAGCACACTGACGATAACTATTAACAACTGCATGCCAAAGTGAAAAAACTTTTAATGTTTTTTTTTTTTTTTTTTTTTAACCAACTAGCATACAAGGCAAAGCTAATTACAGCGTATTGTGGAGAGAAAATGTTCCTGAACTGATTCTTATAAGCACTAATTATACACTACAGGATTATACGGTAACCTACAAGCTATCATCTGGCAATAGTTTGAAATACAAAGACCAGTCCATACAAAACAAAACAATTAACTGAGAAAGTAAATACAATAGTTTTAGCCACGGTCGTACAGGTCTGGACCACGGTCGTAGAAGAACAGGTCTGGACACTCGCCTGGATATTTGACCCCCTTGTTGTTTGGCTGTAGTTCACCAAGTTACCGAGAATATTGTGTTTTATTGGCGCTGATGTTACGCCGGTCGGACTAAACTCCGCCCACTTCCTTTCCGCTAAAATAAACAATTTATCAAAACGTATTTTTTATCAAGGCTCCAGCAATCTTTATTTACTTTATAAATTTAACAGTGGAAAAAAGTGGGCGGAGTTTGAGTCCGACCGCCCGGAAAACAGCGCCAAAAAGTACGACATTATCGGTAACTTGACGAACTACAGCCAAACAACAAGGGGGTCAAGGAAAATACATTGTTTGATAGGCGAGTGTCCAGACCTGTTCTTCTACGACCGTGGTCTGGACACTAGCCTATTTACCAATGCTATTGAGTTGACCCCGTTATGACTGAAAGCGCCACTAGCAATGAAGTATTGTTTTAACATTGCAATAAAGCGTCGTACTAGCAGTTCTCCTAGCAGCTCCAAAACGAGATCGCTGCTTGTAGTCTCATTTACGTAATGTTAAAAGAGTGCCAGTGGCGCCAATCAGTCATAACGGGGTTAATTTTCAACTCAAGTGTCCAAACCTGTTCCTCTATGGCCGTGGTTTTAGCAAAAAATTATGTGAATAATGGTATCTTCTTTGCAATAAAATATCAACAAAATTCAAAAGGAGTCCTCTTCACAGCTTTTCAACGTACACTTGTCTACAATGTCATATCTGAAACTTAGGACTACTCATGTCATATTTAGCAATAAATCATATTAGTACTTAGCTTTACTATAAATACTGAAGGTTTTGTAGAATGTGTGAATATATGTACTTAGAATAATTTTTTCCAGGTAAAATATAATTTGTAATTGTGAAAATTATTTTGCCACACCTAATAGCTCACATATCGCCAGCAGTGTCCTGACATTATTACTTCAGAATGTATGTCTCTGCAACAAGTTGACGTTTCAGAATGAATATTTGTCATAACATACCTACTAATTATGTACCTTTCACAACTACCTCTGTTGTAATATAAATCCATTAAGAACTAGGAGAGGCTGACCATGCTGCGTACATACATTTAAGTTTATCAGGCGTGACATGTTTCCTGCCACTCGTATAATCCATGTTTAATGAACACTTATCAGTAAGCTTGAACTGCAAGAATGGTTTCAGGAAAACATATGAACACTTGAAACCTTAACACACGCGTTTAACCTAATTAATATGAGAAGCCTACATACAAAAACTTCATTCACATATTTTCCAAATTTACAAATACAGTACATGTATAAATTGCATCCACATAAAATGGTGAGTACAGGCAACGCTGTATACAAAATACAGCACAGTCGCTATTTTATGTTCAGAAGTTTATACTGATATCTTTCGTTTCTTCGTGGCTTTCGGGCTATCAGCCACGTTAGGTGGATCTCTGACTCATGCCTCTGGGTATGCGAGGGTCAGCTAACTCTGGTAACATGCACTGCATGAAAAATTGCTTCAACTTAGGAAGCATGACATTCTGCCATAAAAGTTCGTCCTTTTTAATAAGAGTCATTTTAATAGCATCGTCGATTATTATCTAATATATACATTGGGACAAACACTCATAGAATTTGTGTATGTGCCATACCTATAAAAACAATAATTTATCAACTCTAAAAATGTTAAAAGTGATAATAAACGCCTTTACTCGTGCAAACGCATACGCTTTCAGGCATTGTTTGAGTAAAACAGCTGATTTCTCCCATGATTCACTGTGTTGATTTTCCGGGCCAAGGGGTCCATTAAGATGGAGTCCGTTTTTTCCTCGCAAAATCATGATTTTATTTTAAAGGTATATAAAATCCTCCAATTACACATAAAGAAATACAGAAATGATCACCGCATGAGTCTGAACATGTACATACTACATATTGAAAACCAGAAATATAAGTGAAAAACTGAAGGTTTAAAAAAAAAAGTACACAGATTTGTAGTGCACAGAGGACTCGCCTTTCACCTATGCAACACGGGCTCGAACCCGATGGAATCAACCAAATTTTTTCTGTGTTTTACTGTTGGTCATTAGGTTTTTTCCCGGAGTACTGTAGTAACGCACACCCCCACTAAATCTCGTCATTGCTCAATATTCATTTAAATTCATCCTTATCACATTTAGTAAAAAATCGTTCGATTTGTTAGTTAAATGAAACAAATAATTTACTTCCTTAGTCTCCTCACGAACTTCTTGAACGATTTCCTCAGACGCGACTAGTGTAACCTCTTCAATTTCTTCGGAACCACAGTCATTTTGTCCTGATAATCGTCGAGCAGCATAAGATCTCTTCATAGCCTTTGAAAGTTAGTTCCTTTTAGTTTTAATATAACTTCTGCCATTCTTTAATTTCTGTGGTGCAATCGCACAAAAACTTGTATTGTTTCTTGTAAAATTACATTTTATGTTGTACTTAACACAATGGCAACGTTTTGCACTAGAACAGTGAACATAGTATTACCTAACAATCACGACCGACCACTGACAACAACACAGCACCGATTCACAGATCGCTTCATTTGAGGTCAGAAACGACCACGGCAAGGTTAGGCAGGTAGAAATACCCATCGCGAGTGTAGATGATGTTTGGCAACCCTGAAATAACGAACTCGCTCCTCCAGCTGGATTCCCAGAAGAGGCAGGCCACACCTGCCAGACACTCCCAGACTTCCTGCCGCCACGTGCGTGGAGGGTTGCATTTGAGATATTCTGGAATTCCAGGCGCCGAGAAAACATGCACTCTCCTTGTAATAGCTTTTCGGTTTAAATACTACGAAAAGTGCAATTTTATAACTTGTATTGAAAGTCCATGGATGAAACTACTTCGTGATTGTACTCATTTTATATTTTCATGATTTATTTATGCTTTTACGTGTATACGAAAAAGGCCATATTTAGCATAATGCACATTTAATACAAAAATTTTTTCAAAAATTTTAAATACTTTCAATTGATAGCTTACATAGTGTACTATTGTTATCTCAAAAATTACCAATATATCTCTTCTGGTTCTCCAGAAACCTATGGCACGAAATGTCGAAAATCGTAACTTTGAGAACCTATAATGCTGAAACTAGAAGTTTTAGAAGTTAATCTTTTTGGCACAAAAGCTAGTCTATAGGATACCTATATGTAGGGATAATAATTAGCTATAAAATTTTTCGGGTCCAACAGCCTTAAGGGCGCCGTCTACCTGCGTGTGAGAGGCTCAAAAGCGACGGAGCAGTTAGGTCGACCTTGAAGTGTGCAACAAATGCCGCGTCGCCTCAACGAGCCAAGCGCTGAACCAGCGTGCAAGATTCCCGCTGAACCGTTTTTACTATGGGACTTTCAGCGACAACACTATAATTTTATCTTACGCGATAAAAGGGAAAGAGTCGCTCTACAGGTCTATAATATTCAGAATATCGTGAAAATGATTACTCTTACATAAAAATCAGCGTCAAAAGTACTGATTGGGTCACTTTCACACTCAACAAAATAGTTGTTAGGAACGATAACAGTTAATGGCCAAATTATATACCTGTACTAAGATCCTTAAATGCTTTTCGTAGCCTAACCGCGTGACAATATGTTGAATGGTTTTCGAATGAAATCAGGATTGTTTAAGGTCTGCACGCCTCTTCACGATTCTAGTAGACAGCGCCCTTAAAGGCCCGTTTATACTGAATAAATAACAGCAAAAATGTTAGTTACAAAATGTTGGTTACAAAAATGTTATCAACAAATAATAAGCTATTGTACACTGTTCTATTGCAATGTTGATAGTAAATGTGCTATTAACATTGCTGAAAACACCAATGTCACTAACAAAGTTGCAAGAATGATTAACGGATGTTAATAACAATGTTGCTGACAAAAATGCAAGCAACATTATTGATTACATTGCTAGTAACATTTGTTAACATCCTTTGATCTAGACCACCATAGGATGGGTTGGGAAAATAAATTAATGGTGTTATCAACAGAGTTAATGACAAAGATCTTAACATGTTTATAAAATTCATAACTTTTGTTGATAGCAAATGTTTTCCACAAAATGTTGGTAACAAATGTTACTAATATTGCTATGTAAATAATAAAGTTAATAACAGAATATTGACAACAGTATTGAAAACATGATGTTAACAATTTCCAAGAATTTTTACAGAATTGATAACACGTGTAATTAGCAGTGTTATCGCTGGTGTAAACTAGGCTTTAGATGATACTAAAGTATTATTAGCAGTACTCCTGCGGCTTTGCTAGCGTGCATTACTCATAGCAGATAATATTTACTTTAATTGAAATACCTCCTTATACACCAGATAGGTAGTTCAGTGTTAGGATGACGAATATTCTAGTTGAGCTAACTCTGCAGCATGATAAGAAGCTATAGCTGTCCATGTGAAAAGCAGTCCCTGCCAGTAACAGCGACTTTTCCTGGGCCTTATTTGTAGTCACCGCAAAGTTGACGTGAGGTAATTACAGGTTCTTTAAAGGAAAAAGGTTAATCAAGTGAAATACGTAGTTTACGTTATATTAAGTCTGATTTCCACAAATTGCATCCATTGGTGATAGTACCCTCATTAACATATTTGTTTTTCAAACACTTCACGTGAAGTTTTGTGGCATTAGGGAGTTTTGGCAGGTAATGTTTCACTGAAATATAAACGTACATATTTGGTCCCCAACTTTGAGGTTAGAGAGATGGTTAATGCGGGTTGATGTTGTCGAGGAAGTTCAGTAGATTCATTTTCACCATTTTTAATGACTTCATCCAAATTGCACTAATTTCATCTTCCCTGCAGTTTTTGTGTTAATACTGTACTTGCACATTTGCGCAGCCTTTAGAGGAGTTTTAGTCCGGAAACTCTCGTAAAATAGACCGGAGCTACAAACAACTGTGCCACATAACATCAAAATGATTCATGAAAACTAATTTTAAAGATAAAATATTAAATTTCTTAGCTCATAGAGGTTGTAAAACAACACATTTTTATGTAACTACTTGCTGCAGTTTGATATGTCAGTTAGTGAGTGTTCTGTTTTATATTGTATATAGAAGTGATCAGACTTATTTTTAAGAAATATTTTAAAGAACAGTTTCAATTACTGTACTTACTTTTAGGGTGCTGTCTGCTATATGCTTAAAAAGCATTGCAGTGTATTGAGAAATGTTTTTTTCTGCAAAACTATTCCTTGTGCACTCATTTTGCGTGTGTACAAAAATAAAACTCACTTAAGACTTTAAGATAAGTTCAGACACTACGTACATTGGTAACATTGTTCCAAAGCCCTCTGTCAAAGCTAAAAATTGCCATTTCAGACTTCTGTACCTCAAAATGTATTAACTGGATCTATGCAAAACTCAAAAGTAGTCCGTAACTGAACCTAATGAGATTAGATTTCTTATAAAAAGTTAACTGAACACTTTAGAAATCTATCCTAAAAGAATTTACTCCACCTGTTCTTAACAGAAATTATTTTAATGCAATGCTGAATAGCATATTCAGTGAACAAAAATGCTGAAACTTAATCATGATAAAAAATAGGTTTGTGTTAGTAAAATTGATGTTTTCTTCTCCACAAAAGAATTTTGTAGAGAACTGAAATACTATTTATCAATTACTAATTCTGGCAACATCTGTAGAATCTAAAATCAAGAGTCATGCTGTCCCACCACTATTCCAGAGTGGGTAGTGTTGTAAACACAATTGTGATGCATATTAGTATTTATTGCACAACAAATTTCTTTCTTTTGAGTATTTTTGCATGATTTACCAAACAGTAGTCACAGTTTTCTTCATTACTGCATGTTCAAATGTAACTATGTTGAATTCATTGTTAGAATTCTTTGGAAAGAGAAGTTTTGTCAGGGTTATAAATCTCGGCTGTAACGTGCACTAGTTTAACATGAATGTGTGTACTGTAGATCACATGTTTTGGCTGTTCTGCTATGGCTATAGACCATTTTTCTTAATAATTAGAATGTAATGTACAGATGTAGCTTTAGCAATGACATCATCACCATAAACTTTGAAGTGAAAGAAAGAAAAGTTTTGTAGTATATAATAAGTGTACGTTTTAATGCTAAGTGTCATTTTACTTTAATTCCGTTCTTTTATTAACTTAATAAAAATAAAATTTTTCTTTCACCATTGTTTTTTAAGGATGTTGGACCCGTAAAAATTCAAAATTTTATATTTGTGCCAAACACTGTTCAACTTTTACACATCAGATAGCATATCATTTCCCCGAATAAAAAAAATTAGGGCCCATAGTTTTAGCATAATCACCTATCAAAGTCATAAAATGGCAGTTGTGGTGTAGCTAAAATAATAAAAGATAATTAACTTGCAAAATCAAGATAATTCATATTGATACTTAATGATGCGAACTACTTCAAGAATTTTTTGTAAACACAAAGCGATATATTTTTGTATTTTTTAAAAATTGATGAAAATGAGTAAATTTTTGCACAACTTTGACATTCTGCTTCTACTGAAATATTGAAAACTAACTTTTGTCTAACATGACATGAAATGTATTGCTACACTGACTTTCAGTTCCCATAATTTTGAATTCATTATTTAATTACTTTTTTTGATTTTGGCTGCACTGTAATAGCCATTTCGTGACTTTGATGAGTGATTTTGCAAAAACTATTGGGCCTAATATTTTTTATTTGGGGAAATGATGTGTTATCTGATGTGCAAAAGTTGAACGGTGTTTGGCAGAAATATAAAAAAATTAAATTTTCCGGGTCTAACGCCCTTAAGACTTCAACTGTAGGACAGAAATACTGCACTACTGTTTTCTGTACATTCATATTTCTCAAGCAGGCCTATAAGTACATACGTAAGAGAATACCATTTTGATTCCTTCACAGTACACTGTATTTTATTTTGTTTTGTAAATATATGCTGTTTTTATGTTGTATTATTAATGTGTAGTTTATGTGCAGGTTAATAAAGCATGCAGTACCTGCTGGACTGTTATCCCTAGCTGTCACTGTTGCAGTAGACTCAGTGTTCTGGAACAGAATTCTGTGGCCGGAGGGAGAAGTGCTGTTCTTCAACACAGTTCTCAACCGTAGTTCTGAGTGGGGTGTATCCTTTAATAATTCGTCCTCTTTACAGTTAGTACAGCCTAGTTGTACGGTAAGGCCTGCGAACATTTTTCCTGTGCCATACAATAAGGTTACCTTGCACCTGCAGTGGTTGCTTTGCACCATTTAATATGTTTATTTTGGTGCTGTTTGGTACAGAAATAGCTAGCTGTGTTTGTGTATTTTAGTTCTAAAATGTTGCCAACTGTGGTAAAATTGCTGCTACTTTATCATATTTCTGCATGGTACAATGTCATCCTGGGCATGTGCAAATTTATTACATAATAATATAACATGTATCTCCATGTCTAGTGCACATAGGTGCTTATCATATTTCAGTGCAATACTTCCGAAGATTATGATTCCAGGTAAGTTACACTTTTTAATTCTATTTTGGCTACATTTAGTGTGTTATAGTTATACGCATATGGGCCAGATAAGTTGTAGTAGACCTGTGTGACCTCAGGATGCCTTAAATAGGAATTTTTATGTACTGTAATTTGAACTGCAGAAATGCTGACAGCGAGAATCGCTATTGTAAATTTCTATTTAAAGAAAGTGGACAGCATGAATGCATCTGTTAGCTGGACTAAAACATGTAGCAGGTACTAACGGAAAGCGCACCTATCGTAAATGTATTTTACTGCAAAGTAGTATGAGTTTCTGTATGTATGCCAGTTTCTGCCATATAATCTTGTAGAGTATTGTAGTTGTATTTTCTTTCCTCATTTAGTACAGACAGGTAAGTATCCTTCACTTCCCTGTGAATGCAATGCTCAAAGAACAACAACTTTGCAGTTGTGTGAGTGACTATTTGTCCTTGTAAATTATATGATTTTTTAATATAATATTGTTGTATTCAGCATGTTATTTTGATTATAACTCTAAAATTTACTCAAACTTTACAAATATTTACCTAGGTTTAAACAATGCATAAAATTCATGTTATTTAATACAAGCAGTTCTGAACATAAACAATTTCATTCAGTGAAGTTACTCTTTGGCATGCCTTGGAAATGTATGTCACTACCTTTGTGTGTTGATGCAATTATTAAGTGTAAGTTAAAATTGTCTATACATATATATATTTTATTTGTGCAAGCCTTCTTACACTATTGCACCATTTGTAAAAGTATCAATGAAGTAACTAGCATATTGCCCTTAATAATCATTGTAGACATCTCCATTCCTGTGGTACTTCTACTCTGCCATACCTCGAGGCATGGCGTGTTCTGTGTTCCTGGTTCCTGTTGGGATGTACTACGACCTGCGAGTCAGGAGACTTGTGTTTCCGGCTCTCGCATTCATCTTGTTATTTTCATTTTTGCCACACAAAGAGTTGCGCTTCATAATCTACGTCTTCCCGCTTCTGAATGTTGCAGTAGCAAGTGCCTGCCATAGAATGTATGTGCTCACAGAGTTGAAGAAGAATGTAACATGTTTTAACTGACTAAACAATATGTAACGGTGAATATATTTTGTAATACCTAACTTCCGCAAGCAAACATGTCCTTGTATGAGCTTAAACCTTCACAGTTTTCTTGTTTTCAACATTTGCAGAAAATAATCTTTTCTTGTTAAGTTTAATAATTTGATACACTTTAAAGTTCTGCAGAAATTTTCTGAATTTGCATCTTAGTAGAGGAAATGTGTTCTTTTGCATGCATTCAACTATCACTTATTACAATTTTTTTTGTCTGTTTATACATTTGTGGTGTGGTGTATTGAAGAGTAATCACTGTGATGACCACATTTGTGTAGGTAATACTGTTGTGCAGATATGACTTTTTTAATAAAACTAAAATTTAAAAAATTATGTTTTATTAATCTTAAGTGAAAACAAAAAATTATATCATATAGCATTAAACTTAATGAAAACTAGAAACCATTAGGGTACATTTTTTAATTTCATAAACTAGAAGTAAATATGTAGTTTCAATGTAAAAATTTAAAATTAAATAGAAACTGTAACATTTTTTGCATCAACTTCTTTTCCTTAAAGTGGACAAACTGATGGTTTGTTGTTAGTCCCGTGAACTATTCATTCATATGTTCTAGGTGGTTGAACTCTGAAATGTTGTTTATTTCTGAGTTTCATTATTGTTTAGGTAGTTATACCAATTATGCATACAACTCTAGTGTTTAACAATATTTGTAGTGACATTCATATATTGCCTAAATTCTCAGCTTCCAGAATCGTGGCAAGTCGTCGTTCCACAGCCTGCTGGCGCTCGGAGTGTGTTGCCACTTGGTGCTAAATGCAACATTCTCAATGTTCCTGCTGTGTATAGCTGGAGTTAATTACCCTGGTGGCACAGCCATCGCTCAGCTGCATCGTCTGGCCAGGAACGAAGCATTTGTGAACGTCCACATTGATGTCCTGCCAGCTCAGACAGGAGTTTCCAGATTCACTGAAATAAATCCTAACTGGAGGTAGGTGGCCTTTGCAGCTGTCCACACTGGACACTATTTCTTTAGGAATAAAAATACATGGTCCATGTTGTGCATAAAGGAATAGGAACTGTTTTTTTATTATTTATATGTCAGTAGCAAAGACATGAATTTAAAATTTCAAACATTATTAACTTGTACGTCCTTTTATACAATTAATAGCAGTGTTCCTGCGGCTTTGCTCGCGTATGTTACTCATAGTAGATAGTACTGGATTTGCTTTAGTTGAAAACCTCTTTGTACACCAGATAGGTAGTTCAGTCCCCAAGTGTAAGAACGACAAAACTGCTAGTCGAGTTAAATCTGCGGCAGGATTAGTAGCTATTGCTGTCCACGCAAAAAGGAGACTTAAGTTTATCCCTGCCTCTAACAGTAACTTCGCCTGGGCCTTATTTATAGTCACAGCAAAGTTAACGTTGTGGGGTAATTATATAGACACTTTAATATAAGGGGTTAATTGAATGAAAAAGTCTGATTTACCCTGTGCACAACTATTGGCGAAGGTGCCCTCAGTTACATATTTTCAGAATATTCACTTGAAGTTTAATGCCAATAGAAAGTTTTGGTGGGTAATAAGTTTCGCAGAAACGTATCTGGTGCCCCAACCTTGAGATTAGTGAGTATCTAGTATCCTAGGAAAAGGAAGAAACAGTCACCCCCACCACTCCTGATTGGCCAAAAACTATGACTTCACTAGTGAGATGAGTTCGTTTTGTCGAGGAACCTAAGTGGAAAGTGAACTGCATAATCCATTTTACCCCTTTTAAATGACTACATGTAAATTGCACTAATTCGATCTGCCTTGCAGTTTTTGTGTGTCAGAATTTAAAATTCGCAAGCATCTTTTAACTAAATTCGAGCCCAGAACCTCCCGGAATGTAGACCTGAGCTACAAACAACTGCATCACGCGATGTGGAATTAATTCATGAAAACAAATTTTATTTAAAAAATTAAATATTCATGTCCTAGGCTCATAGAGGTTGTACAACACCACATCTCGATAGGTTACCGTAGAGTGAAACTTCAGTATAATTTATTTCTCGCTGGTCGTACTTGCTTTTTGGATCGTATGCCGTGAAAGTTTACAAACTTAGTTTTATTCTTAATAATCAAGTTATCTTATAAAGTAAATAAACTTACGTATCATTTTTAAATACTTACGTAAGCATCACTCTGACATGAAAAACACCTCAGTATCTCTACTGGTTAGATAGATATCATGGGTTGGTGGAAAACAAATTTTGTCCTTTTTCACCCTTTTGGGTGTCGAATTTCAAAATATTTTAATTTCACATCTTAGACATTTGTATAAGTATCCAATTGAAGTGCAATTCACGATGGTAGCCCATTCAGTTGAATAAAAATTGATCATTAATTAAATAACACATATGACCCCTGCACAGTACTGAGAGATCAAATTTTTTAAAATCTTAATACCATTTTGCGATCATTTCTGTAATCATCATCCTGAAGCAAAAATTAACTGAATATATTGACAGGTTCGATGGATATCAAGAATTACAGGTCTTTTCACCTTCTAAGAGACTGAATTTCGAAAAACCCTTGAATCACGTTTTAGAATACTGTATTGGTGTCTCATGGATGTGAAAAACATAATAGGCCGCTGGGCTCAAGATATATAGACGAGTAATTGAAAACACATTTCACCACTTTTCACCTCCTTAGGTGGCAAATTTCGAAAATTCATGAAATTACTTTTCAGGTATTTGAGTAATCATAAATCTTAAACAAAAATCACGTCGCTATATAAAAAAACTTGGGTCGATATATATTGATTGGGAATCGAAAACATATTTTACCCTTTCTTTACCTCTTTGGGGCCAAATTTAGAAATTATATTTAAATATTTTTTAGATATTTACATAAGCATCAATCTAAACCAATGAGCATTACGATATCTGTGCACCTAGATTTTCTCAGTAAATCACAATGGCACTTAGTTCTTTTATGCATGCAGCATAACTTAGTTCAAGTAGTGTATGGTGATGGTACCTGAGGCAAGGCACCACACCCAGAGAACAGACTTCTGAATGATCCTCTTTAGGCATCTGCCCTGAATGAACGCCCATAGGCATCTGCACTGAATGAATACCCGCCGGAATCTGCCGAACCGTAATGGATGACGTGAAATGAAGACGTAAGGTGAGGAAGAAATGAAAGCAAAAATTGGGGGAAACTGTAATAATTCTGAGGAAAAAAAAACCAGCCTATATCAATGTCTGCTTCGTTTCCCACGTGTATAAAAAGTGAGTTCCTGATTTTTGGCTGCATGAAAATAAATGCTGAAAAAGTATATCTCATGAAAGTACCATTGGTAAATTAAAAAGTTTGACCATTTTGAATGTCCTGTTATGTTTGAGTCCTATTTAAATGAAGGAAGCAATTTTGTAGCCAGTCTCAGGAACAGTTAAAAATAACAAATATTTGCAAAAAAAAATAAAAATAATTTTGGCAATATTGTAGGAAAATTCTCTAGCCCACTGCAATAAAAAATTGTAAGTTAATGTCAGATTAATTGTAAGAAATGAATTGAAAATTAACTAAAATTACTCTCTTTAATGATGCTCTAAAACACTAGTTGTGTTGCTCATATTAGTTGGTATGCCATAGAATAAAAAATTTATTGAAAATGTGGCAGTGGTGATTAGAAGTGTGGGTGCAGCCTAACGCCCACACATGTGACCTGCCTACCCATTATTTTCCTTCCATACTTTGCTTAGTTTTTTCTCACTTGTGATAACACTACTGTCCACTTCTTCGTGCATAACAAACCTAACCAGCTGACCCATAACTTGAGCTGCACATCAATCTGAAGAAGGCAAAGTTTTTTATCATAGAGTTAGTTATTGTATTAGATTTGACATTAGTGGCATTATCTGTAATGCTTTGAATTTTTCAGGGCATGCATATGACTACTTGTTAAGTAAATATGTTAATGAATTATACTAGATGCTCCTGTTAGTTTTTATATAGTGATTTTTTTTTTTTTTTTCAGGTACAATAAAACTGAAAACTTGGAAAGTGGAAGTGATGAAATGATGAGATTTACGCACCTACTAGTTGATGCAAAAAGTAAATATTCACCAAACTTGAAACCATACTCTAAAACACACACAATTTTAGAAACTGTTGAGGGTTTCTCCCAAATTGCATTTAATTATAATAACTTTCCTCCTGTCAATATAAAAATGAAACCAATGATCTTTATCTTGAAGCGAACAGTACATTTTGATTATGATATGCGTACAGAAAACTTGGATGTCGAGTCTGAAGAAATTGGTGTGCATGATGTTGGAGGGGATGAAGAAGGTGCAATATCTAAAGAAGAAGATAATGTGCAATATGCTAGTGACGATGAAGATGAATTGTCAGAAGAAACTGATGCGCACTTTTTAATAGAGAATGAAGAATTGTCCGAAGAAATAGATGCACATGATTTAGAAGAGGATGAAGAATTTTCTGAAGAAACTGATGGACATGCTGTAAAAGACTATGAAGATGAATTATCCGAAGAAATTGATGCAGATGATTTTAAAGAAGACAAGGATAAATTTTCTGAAGAAATTGATGACACATCTAAAGATGTGCATGAAAGTGAACAGGTTGAAGAATGGAAAGTATCTGGTGAAACAAATGATGAAAGTGTAGATAAACAAGATGGTAGTAGTGTTGCAGATGTGCAGCTGAAAACTGCACCTCAGAAAGTTCGAGACAATATAAAATCTATAATCAAAAGCTACAAGCAAACTGATGATGGAAGGGTTGAATCATTACATAATGAAAACAGATATTCTGATCAGTCAAGGAAGGAGAGCTTAACAGATCAAACAGTAAAAATCGAGAAGTCTCTGCACAAGCATAAAACTCGAGAAAGTATAAAGAAACTAATTGAACAGCACAGAGATAAGCCAAATGAAATACTGCAGGAAGCAGCTGAAAACACAGTGTCTGAAAACAACTCATTTGAAGAACATACATCCGATACTCGTGAAAAGTTTGAAAATTACAACAAAGTGGTGGAACTGGGAAAAGTTCCATATAAAGAGCATGATTTTTCAACTTCAAAAAAACTGAAGACAACAAGAAAAGAAAAAGAAAAACCTGTTGGCAAAGTAACTGAAGTCAAGTTTTCTATTCCGGTGAGAGAAGTCATAGCTGAGCTAGAGAACATAACAGATAGTCATGTTCAGATAGAGAATTTGGAAGCTGTGCAGACTGAAAATAAAAAACCTAAGAAATTGATCCTGAAAACTGTACAAAAGACTAATTTGAATGTACCAAAAGAAGTAGTACAGTTGGAAGATGGTTCAAGACCTCTTGAAACTAGGGAAAATGTTAGAGAATTAGATCCCCAAAGTTTACCAGATGAAAGTAAGATGAGTGACAGTGATAAAAAACATTCACAGAAACCAGATATTGTGAAAATAGAAAATTTGCCAAAAAAGGCTTCTCCAAAAAAGAAACAGGCTGTGAAGAAAGTTGTTAGCAGTGGTGAACCGAAAAAAGAACCAACAATTTTGCAGGATGTTTCAGATGCAGTGATAGAACATTTAAAAACAGTAGAGCATGAAATTCGTAAAAACCAAGCAGTTCATGAAAATGTCTCTGACATAGAAAGTTCTGTACATGAAAAAGACTCAAGGATTGAAGGAATATATGTTGAAAGTTCACTGGAACAAACAAATATTCATGACACTCAGTCAGACGCTACCGACGAGGACTATGAAAAAGTTGTGTCTGATGAGTGGAAACTTGAGAGCAGTGATGAAGCTAGTGTGAAAGAATACAATTTTATAAGTACAACTGACCAGGTTACTCACACAAGACTTTTAAATGCCACGAACAGAGTTCCTGTAGGTGAGCGGTTAACGCAAGATGAACCTGACAACACAGAATTTAATCCCGTATGACAATCAGATTTCAGCGTTCTAGGTGTTATTTCTGAATTACTGTGCCATATCGCAGTTCAACATATTTTTATTATCTTTTACTATTTTCCAAAGATTTTGGGTTAATACTGTACACATATTTTTGGGATCAGTGTAATTTTCAGACATTTTTGATCATTATACAAACTTAAAACTGCATGAACGAGTACTTCTAGATTCACATATTCACTTCCATGTTTGTCTAAATTTATCATATTTTTTATTGCATATTGACTGCTACATATTATATTTTACTATCATAAATTTTAAAATTTACATAAAAGCTTACTTGCATATCCTTACAAGAAAACTAGAAGACTGTAACAATTGTTTGTACTTGTTTTGTTATAAATGTAGATGTTTATGTTTAAATATTTCTGTACACCTCTCATTCTTTAGAATATTTTATAATTAGAGGCAAGATTATTATATTCATGACTACAGTAATAATAAAAACAGAAATACAGTACTGTAACTTCAAAAAGTTTGTTCATACATACACCACAGTGCAATGCACCAAAATTCAATTTAAATCACGGAATAAATCAGTACAGTATCAGCCAGAACTTTGTATTTTGTAGTAAATCCATTTCCTCAAAAGTTAGGTGTATCCATTTTTTTTTTCAGGTACTGATTCAAAGAAAAGCATATTGTCGAGAAACTTTAAAATATTCACTAAAATAACTTGGAATCATATAATAAATTGATTGCAGTATTATTTTTTTGGTAATTTAAATCAGTATATGTACAGTATTTCATATGCTTACTCTCAATCACAGTATCTACTGTATATTGCTTTCTAGAAGTTATGTACAGTGTATTGCAATTTTACATGAATATCTTTTAAATATGCATTTTTGTGAATTACATGTGTATACAAAAGTAAATTCTTGAATTTAAATAACAAAATTGACCTATAAATACAACCTTAAAAATCTTGCCCCTATTTATAACTACTCTATACCACTACTACATTGTTGGTAGTCTCCTAGATAACTAGTATTAGTCTGAAGCATTGTTAAATAATTTTTCTGTACTGTTGTGAAAATAATTGTTTATAGGTTAAATGCTCACTAGAGAACCTTCAGTTTTGGAATACTTAAAAATAATCTTTGTAACAACCTCTAAGCAAAATGTAGTCGATATTTTCAGGTTACCGGTATTGTCAATATTATGTAATCCAAATTTTCGCTTTTTCGTAGCATTATTTGTAAATGCTTTCAGTGAGAGGGTGCACCATTTATGGTACAAATATGTGTGGCAGTTGTCAGCTACTGCTTTTAACAAACAGCTGTGTAATTTAAGTTGCTTGCAGATTGTTCTTTGAAAAATGAGCACCTTTCAAGACAGTCCTATCAAAAATAATATTTAAAAAATACGGTAGAACTTCAAATTTATGACAGTCATACCTCTCATCCATCACTAATTATTTCAGCATCTTTTTGAATGAAAACAAGAGGCAGTATGAATTGAATACATGTTGTCTAGATAAAATTATAATCTATTAAGATATATGTATTATAAGAACAGAAAGCCCATACATCTAACAAATGAAAACATTTCCAGCCAGCCAAAAGTGAATTTTATTACAACGTACAATATATCTACAGAAGTGTTAAGCGTCCAAGTTGCTGTTGCTCATTTCATCGAATTAGGAGATGGAAATGTAGGTAGATCGTAAATAAATAAAACACAAAACTGAAAACCAAAATTGTAAATAAAATTTTAATACAATAGAGGCATCTAAAAGCCAGCACTGTTTAGACAGTGTAAAAAATGGCTTGATATACATTTGAAGATACAGTCACATGCGGAAGGAGATGAAGAGAGGTACACAAGTCGTTCTTTCCCCCCCTCCCTTTTCTTTTTAATTTTTTTCTTCTCCCTGTAAGGTTCCTCAGAATATTATTGTAAAATTGCTGCAGATATTATATACATGTTTGTAGAATTGGTATTTTACCAGTAGACAATTTGAGGAAAATTAGCCAAAAAATAAATTGTACTACCCTTCTAAGACAGTCTGCAGCAGCTAAAACTGTTGGCTGTGCCTGGCCCACCCCTTGTTTCATTGGGCATCTATTGTTATGCTGTGCACGATCCAAAAAATTATGACTGGCTGCCTACATGCTCTTTCAACCTCCAAGTCATGTAAGAACAGAATGAGGAGGATCTATCAGTATGTACCCTCGCAGCATTGCCACACTACAATTACTTGACAGCCATTTCCCATGTCCGCGTCTCACTGGTAGTTATGGCGTGCACAAGAGTTTGTTAATTATACTTCTGGAGCATTGACTATAAATCTTAGGTGCTTGGAAACAGATTACTCGATCTACCCAATAGACTACTCTAAAACCGGGTGAGAAACTTGTGCGAATACAGTCTACCAGCCCACAGGATCTCTAAATATTCTACTAGATCTCTTTGTCGAATCTACTCGTAGATAGCCTCCAGCAGACGAAAAACAGGAAAGTGTGGTTAAAAAGTAAACGCAGGCTCACACGTGTGTACACAAAAAAAAATATGTACGTTGTAAGGCATTTAAGTGCAAGTTCACCAAAAAAGATGTCGGAACATATTTTTGTTGGATGGGAAGTCTGGAGGAGTTTATCAAATAAAAGTGTTGGTAGATATTGCAGCTTCGGACTAAATTATTTAACTATTTGTTACTAGGTCTTCTGAACATATAAATTTTTAACATTTTAAATTTATGTGCATATACTATGTTGACCTGCCAAATCCGCCGACTTTGCATTTGGAATTTTCGCCAACCATGGTTGAAAAGTAAACAAAAAACTTAAAATATAAATTTTAAGTGCATAAGAATTTGTATTTTCTAGTGTGCCCACACCATTGTCTGCGCTGACTACTAGCATACCACTCACCGCCGCATATTCGCACGAGAGCAGCTAGTCTCGAACGTAATATCAGCTACAGTATCTGCTTCTTTGTGCAGTGTGCTAAATGTGCCCTGTAAGTGAGGATAAGTGGGCAGGAGCAACAAGGAAGCAATGTGATGTCCAATTTGCATGCTTCTGGCAGCAAGGGCGATGGCAACATATTTGCTTCACCCACGTCCATGATCCGACTTCCTTGTCGCTCGCTTGCAGCACGCTTCCAAAAGATATCTCCCTCACAGCACTCGCTTTCCTCTCGTACCGCCCGCCTGCAAACAGCTTCCACTTAATCCATGTGTGTTTAATTCCATCGTCTTCTTGTATAACCGCTAGCACGCAGAACACTGCCTTGAAGTACATACATGCACTAGTTATACACAATTCCGTGGCATGCAGTATAATGTCTCCTAAAACGAAAGACTGTAATTATCCTTCTAAACTGAAACGAGATTGCTTATTTCTCGGTTAGAGTGAGCAAATAAAATTTTGAAATTTACTTAAAGGTGCAGCAGAAGTAGGCTGCAGACACTGGAAAGAAAAAAAAAAAAAAAAAAAAAAAAAAAAAAAAAAAAAAAAAAAAAAAAAAAAAAAAAAAAAAAAAAAAAAAAAAAAAAAAAAAAAAAAAAAAAAAAAAAAAAAAAAAAAAAAAAAAAAAACTAGTTTTAGCATTCATACAGTATAAAAGAAAGCACTGAAAATAAAGATGAAGTGTTATTCCTACACCAGAAACTGCAAAAAAAACTCATTTCTGTCAAAATATTTTATGTATATGTGAATATTTCTAGTTTATGTAATTTATATGCATGCTGTACAAGCAAGAAGTGTTTACAGATGTGTAAAATAAATTATCTTCGTACATTATTCATTAATGTTTCTTTAAATGCAACCATTAGCATGTATGTATTTTTGTATAATAAATTTTATACCTAAGGTATCATACAAAAGACAGGAGTTTAAAATAATAACATTTCTTAGCCAGTTATTTTAAAACAATTACCAACATGCTAAGCAACGACTTAATTTCCTCTACATTCGCCTGCAGCGGTTTTCAAGACTCGACACTAAAGAGTTGCCTAAACATCTCAATCTCAACTCGTTGTGAATAATAATTCTTATAAATTTATTAAAGTGTGTGTTTGCAATGTTTCTAGCATTACATTAGTCTATAAATTCACTATGCTTTCATTGTTAAAAAATATTCACGTCTGTATAGCTGTGGCTGTACTTGTTCCACTACGTATTGCTATTATTTTATATGTTTAGCTGACAAAGATAAAAGTAACCTCTATGGACACTGCAATATGGTGCTACTAGCTTGTTATCTGACATTAGCCTGCAGGACTAACGGCACTACAACACAGGTGAGAAATTAAAGTGTTATCAAATATCATTCTATCAATGAACGTCTGTAAAGACACTCTCTCTCTGCCCAACGCAGAGAGCACGTCCTTGGCAGTGAAGGGTGGAGAGAGATAGCATGGCGCATCATGGAATGCTGTGTTGCGACGACAGTGGTAGCCGACCACCTAGCCTGCTGCGCAATGTTGCCGCATCACTGTTGACCCGCACTGCCGCTTCATCTAACATGCGCCGCACTGCACACATTGTTTGTAATTTTTATGATATTTAAATGTTATGGCTGTTTTCTGAACGTATTGACGACTTGTACTTTGTGTCTTCTCCGTCGATGGCGGCCTCGCAACGCAATTATTGTAAGCATCCCCGCCGATCAATAATATTGATTTTTACAGTTTTGCCTCGGTCTAGCTCAGTGGATGTTGAAATAATACAGTCAATATTGAGATGATAAGTAACTTGATACGGCGGCAAATGGCTCTTGCTCACCGTGAAACAGAAAAAACCAGGTGACTGATCCGTGATTCAGCCTAGTCACAACTCTGCGCCGCAGGTGAATTATACAGACAATGGCCAATTCCAAAACTTTGTCGCGTCTCTGTCCTTAAGGGCGTGATTCCCGTCTCCTTGGTCTGGCAAAGCACGAAAAAACTAGCTACTTCAACCAATCGGCGTATTAATGCTTGCAAATATCGTCCCGTTAATCCTCGCAAATTGTAACCCGGGACAGGTACTCTGTCGTGACACTTAGGCGAGACGCGGCCCCAGTCCCGAGGATGGCAACACGTCCGGCTGCCTCGAGCACTGAGATGCTCTCCCCCGCAACGCATCTCCACGCCAAGCTGGCTATACTGACCCCTTGTTCCCTTCGACCAATCAGAAGCCCTGTTACATTTAAAGCGGTTTGCTGCCGGCTGAGAACTCGGGCCTTTGCGAGCATATCAAGTATTAGATTTATTAATCAAAATCACAAATTTACATGTTTGTTTATACCCTTCAATTCTAGCACAGTTTGAATCATCTCTGTAGTCCAATTATTACTCATTCTAAGTATATACAATTACAGTGAATTATTCTGCTACAGTAAGTTTATGTACAATTTTCCATACTGATTGCAGCTACCACATACCAATAAAACATTTACACTTAAACAAAATTAATGGCTTCTTATACTGTCATCAGTGACCATTTGCTCAATTCTATGTACATGCCAAATTGGGATATTACAACTTTCACAAATATAGTAGTATTTTAGAGTGGGAAATTTTAAAATACAAAAAATTTCTTTGGTGCTTTAGTGAAGATACACGGTTTTTGTACATACATGGATTTCCCGGAACGCAATACCGCGGATAAGGTAGGCTGACTCATTATCCCTTACTGCTATGAACATTTTTGGAGGTTAACTTTAGCGCGTTTGTACAGTATAGTACATTGTCGTTACACAATTATAATGCCATATACGTATGTTGTACTTCTGCAAAAGAATAGTCTGCACAGTCCAAACTTGGTCTTTTAATACAGACCTGCCAGATATGCGACAAATATGCAGCTTCCGCAGTTGAATTACAACATATTACTCGTTAAGTTTATGTATGCTCAGAAAAAAACTGTTAAAACATCCTACGACAGTAGACCTAATCACGTGACCAACACTACAGAGTAGATTATACATACCTACATATTTTCACAAATGCCTCATGTGTAAAATTAGTGGTTTAGAAGTAGAGGTTTATAAGGTGGGTCAGAATCAACCCAAAATTTTCAAAATTACCTGTAACGACCATCCAGTTCTTACAACCATTTCCTGGAAAGCGTAAAAGGTCGTATCAAAGAAGTTCCACTGTATTTTTTGTTGTGGCCATTTCCATTCGCTGCAAGTACAAAATTGTATGAAACTCTTTAATGGTAGCTGCTGATTATTAAAATCAACTGTTTATCACCTAACTTTGTGGTGTTAAAATTAACAAGCAACAGGCTATAAAAAGAAACCTGGAGGCAGCGTTTATATGAAAATAGGTGTTGGTTTTTTTTTTCTGCTAAAGTTTCTGTTGTATAAATATTACTACACGCAGTTAGTAATGTGAAGGTGCTCCAAAGTGGTGGTTTGGTTGTGAACAGATTCAATTACATATAATAATAATAGCTTGGTTGGTACTTAACCTGTACTTGTTGCTCTTTTTTCATTGTGGTGAATTGCAAGCTGAAATGTAAAATTACTGGAATATTTTCTTGAGTTTTAGAGGCTGTGTCTCAATTCAGTTAGTAACATTTACAGTAGTAATTTAATGTTTCAATGTGTTGCTTAAATAATATTTGATTAACCTTACAGTAAAATAGAGACAAATCTAGGAAGTATATACTGTAGTACCCATTTGGTAATTAATATTAAAGTCTTTGTGTTATGAAAGTATGCACACTTGGCTGTTATTCTGTACAGGTACCTATGTCATTGAGACACTTGCACAAGAAAACAAAGTTTGTACATCCTTAATATACACTTCTGCTACCAGTCAGTTGTAAGAAATAATAGGCCCTCTAGATAGGTTGCATTTGTGTATGATGCACAAAATTGTTGGAGCGCTAAGGGTGCAGACTGACTAGCATATGTAACCCAACATCACATCTACACTCAAGCCATTCAACTGATGTGCAGTGCTTTGCTGCCATTCTTTTTCTTATGTGACTTCAATAAGTGGTGACTATATGAATTTATTTGTTGGAAGTATGGGTTAAAGTCAAATGGATGATTCTACCTTTGTGTTTTACAAATTGTTGAGTTTTTCCATGTACAGCAGTCTGGAAAAGAAACTTTTTAGCCTTTTGAGAGGCCTGGAAAGCATGTTTTCAATAAGAATGCCACAGTTTTAAACTCATAGCCACATAGTTTACAGAGTGTGTGCTCTTTTCATAGATATGCAAATGCAATGCGCATTAAGTAATTTTGTTAATAATCACAGTTGCTACACACGTTCCAAGTGCAGGTTTCTTAAAGGGATGAAAATTAAATCTATAAACATTGAAGAGAGCTGTTCAAAACTGTACAAGATTCTAATTGTCTGGGTGACTTCACCGGTAGTAACAAGTGTATCAGTGATGTAGTTAGCAAAAAGTATGCATACTTTCAGAATAACAAGTATTTTGGGTGAATAATTTTCATTAATATTTGTATTGTCAAATACATTGTTTTTTGTACCTTATATCTTGTATTCATGACAAAATTGTTGTTTATAAAATACACATACTGGAAATGAAATTGTCACTTTTGGGTTAGAAGCACTGTTTTTCTTAGCAAACAGCATTTGAAAAAAAAAAGTCATTTTTGGTGCTGTTTATTTCTTCTGTGATAGACTGCAACATAATTATACCAGCCATAATGGTACAGTGCCTTAATTTAACGTACAATACAAGTGTGCTAGTCATATTGTAACCAACTACTACTGATTGAAAGTGCTGTATAGTGTATATGAAATAAAAAAAAATATCCATTGTTTGTATATTCTTCCAGTTCATACCTCTTACGTTTTAAGCAGAATACAAATTAATAAATGACAAGTGTAAAACTCTGGGTAAGGACAGAAGTACGGTATAGTACTTTCTCACAAGGTTTGTATGATTTCATCCACTTTCCAAGATGGCATGCAAGTTTATATACAGGCATTCTTGTTATATTTTTACAGTATGTTTACTGTAAAGAGAACACTACTAAATATATCAGTTTCTCTCTTGTCGGTATATATACATTGCCATGTCTTTAAAAGATTCTTGCAATGAGGCAAATGATTGATAGAAAAATTGTGGACATACACCAATGGGAGTGCTATGTCAAGAAAAACAAGAGAGAAACAAGAGAAATGTTTATAATAAAGGGAATGGGTGGAATAGGTTGCAGTAACCCACATATTAATAACAAAGCCTAGAAAAGTGCAATAGGAATGGTGTCAGATCACAGAAAACTCAGGACACCAACGTTGAGACGACACAGACACCTAAGACATTGCGAGACACAAAATAGGCTGACCCAACGATGAAACAAAAACAAGATTAAATGAAACCACGAAAATACAGGAATTTCTTTCAGAAAAACTAGTTGCACATTTCGAGAGCTTGTCTTCAGGTGTGTCTACTTCAATGCTGAAATGTGTTGTATGAACAAAAAAAATAAACATACTGGATTTAAATACATTCTGTTAAAAAGCAGGATATTTTTTTAGTGTAGCAAAGAATCTGGCTGGACGCACAAAATTACTTACAAAGAATATTTCCTTCTTTTTGCCGGGTTTGGTAAGCCTGGCAGAGCTCTTCATGGCGGCAGGAAATTTATTCTGAAGAGCAGCTGTGGGTAAAAGCATATCCAAAGATTTTGTGGTCAGTCATAAACAAACTAAATAACAGAACCATTCAACATTTCCTTTCTAAAAGCATGTAGATTCAGAAATATATTTTCTCAGGTTGAATTTTTTTTGTCACAATGTGATCTAAACAGTTATAAGCAAAATAAGAACTAGGCTACTTAGTTACAAGTTAGTTAAGATAAGTCCTGTTTTCTTTGGCAGTTTTAGCTATGTTGGAGGGGTAAAAATGTTTTTTTGACATGCAGAATGTTTTGAAAATATTAACACTTCTGAAATGAGTTTTATTTTTAATAGACTAGTACTTTGGCGGTAACTTGTGTACTAGGTTCGCATAAAGTGTGTTTCTAACCCACTACAACAGTGTTCAAGAACTACAGACGTAGTTTGGTCTCGTGAAACAAATTTTGGTAGATTTATGTAAATTAACTCTAATATACAGTCCACTTCCACCTTATAATTACTAAAATCTACCATAGAGCCCTCGACGACAAGAATGCTATCATGTCGGTATTCTCGATCCTCATCAAAAATATATTTTTATGCCATACATAATTAAAAACGGCAGTAATTTTGCTCTGAAAAAACTGCAGTATTTACAGGCCACATTTTAACAAAAAAAATTTAACTATTATCAGTCACATGTATAAAGAAAAACATGTTTGGGCTGAAACTACTTTATGTGAACACACGTGTACTGCTGCAGTCTTCAGAACAGGGTGTCGGATGATGCCATTAGAAGCAACTAGGCAAGGGTGCAGGAGGTGTGGAAACAACAGCTGCTGGCAAGTTCTCTCTCTCTCTCTCTCTCTCTCCCCCCTCCCTCCCTCAGAAAAAAATGTCTTTTGAATGAAATCATAGGTTATTTTAAAAACCTCTAGTTTACGCCAGCGACAGTTAAACACAAGTCAGAGCAAAAACTTCGCTTTTATTCGGCAACTATAACGCAACTACCACATATTTCTTAGGAATCAGGGACAGGTTAGGCTTTCCTTCTCCCGAGGCAAGAATTACGATTTGCGCCCTCCCTCCGCCATCTTTCCATTACCCGGTGCCTGGGGCAGGCTGACCCGTCTAGATCTACCCCTGTTGAGAACCGTGGCTTGTAGTAGCAAGGCTCAGCTATACTAAGGGCACTTTTATATGCACATTTAAAAAAAAGATTGTGTATGCTCTGTTGTGCGTGGTACATTCACCCGGTGATGGGCTGCCGCTGAGCAGCTGCAGTCACATGCTGGGAGAGAGAAAGATGGCTTTAACGCATTGTTTATTTTGTGTATCAACATATTATAAACAAAAGACGACGGGCAGCTCATCCCTTCAACTTGGCTACGTAGAATATATAGATGGGGCATTTCGAAACCTGGTAGATACCTAAATTAAGGGACGACAGTGCATTGGCAGTTCCCTGATACATTCGAGGCACTGAACTACTAAACTTACGTTCAGGTCTTTGTTCGACTGCTATTTATTTGAGACCTCAAATAGTGACCTTTGTATTGTAATAGATGTGCTTCCATAGAAAAATCCTTTCTTGGCTGTTGGAGGTCTTCAAAATATCTTTACAGCATATATGTACTTAGATTTTAATGTGTCACTCCACAACTTTATGGATTTTTTGAAGAACACATTGAAACAGTGTTTAAAGATTTCCCTGCATACTAAAAGTTTAGAAAAAACTTTCCTTACTCATATGTATTCTAATTCAACCAGATTGTATGCTACTAAATATTAGCACAATTTATGTATGGACTGCTGCGATTGCGTTTGTTATTATTTACTCTTGCATTTTTGTGTGTTTGTGTGTGTACACACATATACATACATATATAACAAATACTTGTTATAGTATATTTTTCTTAAATGATGCAATACAAATCTAGTTTTTGTCTTTATCAATAGTACATACCAATTTTATAACAAAATTATGACATTACAAATAATACTTTAGTAGCATTTTACAGGATGTTGCAAAATTCCATGTCAATATTCTAGGGAAACAATCCTCACATGTAGAGGAACAAAACGTGTTATAGGAACATTAGTCTAAAAATGCACCATTTCTGCGTTACAGTTGACGTACATGACATATGGTTGAGATAGCGTGCTGGCAGGATCATGTTGCTGTGTTACAGTTGTTCTTACTGTATGTGTGGCATAGTAACATGTTATGTATTGCTGTAATGATGCCCCACAGCAACATTATCCTACCCGCACTCTTCCAACCATACGTCATGTATTGCCAACTGTAGTGCAGAAACGGTGCGTTTTTGGACCTAGTATGTTCATATAACACTTTTTGTTCCTCTACACGTGAGGATTGTTTCCCTTGAATATTGACATGGAATTTTGCACCAACATATGCACGGAACATTGTTGTGCATTGTTATTACGACCTGGCTCTCTTGAATTTATCCGATTTGTAATAATAGATAAAAGTTTGCAGAGTTCTTTGAATAACTACAGGTTAGTATTGTTTCACGAAGTCCCAAAACATGTTTATAATAACACAGTAGGTATTTTTAAAAAGAAAGCATAGTCTGAAATATTTTCTTTTACTAGAACATACAGGGAATACGTTAAGCTTAATGTAAATCGCAACAAACGTGGCACGCTATCATTCATGTACAACTTTTAACTGAATGGTTACGACAGAGCATTTGGCAACACAGATGACTTGATTCCAGACGGCAGACTGTGTTGGGCATATTGCTACCGCATTCTTTGCAGAATGTGACTGCAAAATGCTGTTGGCAAAATGTGCAACAGTGCATAAAGTCCCTCATTACCACCCATGTACTTACAAAACTGATTATTTTTGCCATTGTCCATTGCACGACATAAAACGCTGTGTATAAAAGGGCCCTAACCTAGTTAGTGATGTATGTGTAAAGTTTCTCTTTCACTTCTTTGCTGAAAATTTTATTATTTTTAAGTGAACTTCCTGTGGTTTGACCATTTTGCAAAGTGTGCAGATATTGACATTTTTCAACATTTCAGACATGTTTCAAATTCACAAAAAGTTCATAAATAATAAACTTGATTGATACATAATTATTTTCACAGGCCATTCAAGGCAAGTTAAGAATTTAATATTTTAATACATTTCTTTTCGATGTATTTTCAGACAATTTGTTCTTAACATTGCATATTGTCGTGTATTTGACTTTTCAAACACAATTTTTTTGTATTTACAAGCCACAGAAAGATACTTACCTACTGACATAAAGAAGTACTAAATTTATCGTAAATAGATTACTATCTTTCATTGGCAGTGTTGCGACAACACAACTAAAACACTGTTACGTTGTTTGCTGCCTCAGCAGATAGTACACCATAGTCTGTACTTTATAAATAGTAAAGCAGGTACAGTCAACTTTCTTTTATCCACATGCAGACTACTCTGTAGATTAACGGAGACATGCACGACAACCAAGATCTGTAAAAATTCTGTCTATGAAATCCTAAATATTCATTAACCTTCAAAACTGATTTTAAATTATTTGTAATCCAATGGGCAATTCACACACTAGTGGCAAACTTCAAACTCTGTGAAAATGTTGACAAGAGCTGTAAAATGAAATATGCCTTAATATCTGTAAATAAATAAAAGTGACCTAAATTATAGTCCATTCCAGTGATGTCACAACCGGTGAAGAGAGAAAAAAAACCATGCTACAATGAAATTTTAACTGCTGTGCAATGCAGTCCCATGCTGGTGTGGTTCTGGCTATCCTATTGGCCCACATGACCATGATGTCACTGTCATTCTGCTTAATATGCTGTGCCGTGCTGCCGATTCCAGGCTAACATTTAACTTTTGGGGAACGATATGGTGACTGCTATGGGTTGACTGATGTACGTCACAAAATGAGGCCAATGCCGTGACACTTGTGAAAGTGCTGGGGAAAAATGTAAACAAAGTAAAGTGACAGCTCTGCCACCTAATAATGCGCATAGAATAAACTGTGCCCCGGTAGCAGGAACCAGCATTTATCGCGTGGCATACAAAGAGTAGAAAACCAGCATGTCACCATAGTGGCAAGGCATCCGCAGATAAAACTTTTCGTTGTTACAGTCCGTTAAGCTGCATAAAGCATACATGTGAACTGAAAATGGCCAACAGGCTATAGTGTGCCAAATACTCCACTGATCACAATCATAAAGGAATGGCATGGTGGTCAAAATGGTTAGGTGGTGAGGTGAGAGAGTTTTACTGCCCTTTAACAACACAGTCTTAAGATCAGACGAGGGTGATGCAAGGTAAAGTAACAACACAACATCCATGCCTGAGCCATGACCTCCCCCATCATAGGTCAGCACCTAACCTACTACACTACAGAGGCCAGTTCAAAATGGTTAACATTTAAGGGGGAGAGAAATGTTCAATTCAGCTAATTCTTCATAACAAAGCCTTGTTCTTCTTTGTCTACATTCACATTCTTAAAAGAGAAATAAGTTCAATGACTGGTTCGGCAATGCTGTTTGCCAGATCTTCCCAATCAAAATTGTGCATTACAACTACATAATTTCTAACCAAACCATATGGACATAAGTCATTACAAAAGTAAATGCTACAGTGTTGCAGAAAAACCCCACAGTAAAAATAAACGTGAATACTATATAGAAAATGAAGCTTAGTTGTCAAGAAGCTTACATACTGTTTTCTTATGTTAGTAAACTACAACTACCTACTATGTATTGGCTTTGCTCTTATTTTTACTGTGGGGTTTTTCTGCAACAAGGCAACATTTGTACGCAATGGTGTACATCCATAAAAAACTATGTATTTAGCTTGTAATACCAACCCACCGCAAGAATCTTCAAAGATCACACATTGATACAATTATTTAAGTGACAAACTAATATTTACTGGTAAGAATGTTTAAAACAGCACCATTAAAAAACATGGACAAATTTCGTAGCAAAAAAAAAAAAAAAAAAACAAACTAATATAATACTTTAGAAACAATTTATTTACACGTACTCAACCACAAACTACACAGTTAACAAGAACATTTGACACTACAAACAAACTTGTAGTTTTTACTTCTTTGGGTATGCTGCTTCATATAAAAATTGTACGGCGAATCCAAAGCCAACAATACCCACACCTACGGTAAAGTGATATAACAGCCTGTCGAACAAACCACCTTTCAGGTACACTGGTACGTCACAATCTTGCTGAAAACAAAGAAAAAAAAGTCACCATTAACAATGTACAATATTAAATTACACCACAAAACTGCCCTGACATGTTTGTGTCAATGCTACAAAACACTGATAAAAACACTACTGTAAAATGTAGCTACTGTTACAAGTATATATAAACCACACACACTAACTCCTTGATGCCTGCAGTGATGCACTTTCAATATCAAGCAAATCTATACTGTGGTATCCTGTATATAACATGTTTCTGCTAACACTTGGAAGGTATCACAAAATAAAATATTCTGCAGCATTGATTAATTGATCCTCCTTGGCACAGCAATTTCATAAAAATCTTAATATACAAAACGAAGTGCCCCACTCACTCACTCAACACTGCACAGCCCAAACAGCTGGACTTACAGGCATGACATTTGAAGGTAGTTTCCCCTTGTGCAGTAAGCACCCATTAAAAAGGGATTTTTCAAAATTCAAAAATTAAAGAGGTGAAAGATTTCCATGAACCCTCAATAGCACTAAAACCCATTTTGATATCAATGCGATTTTTTCTTTAGAATAACACAAAAATGCATATTAGTATACGGTTTATTAGTTTTTCAAAATTTGAAAATTAAGGTTGTGGGAAGCTGTAAATTGTGTTTTCAATCTATACTGGGTTAACACATTGAGATATTGAAGTGATCTTTGTTTCAGAATGAGTCTTACACAATCATATTCTGTTGAGATATCTATATACTGTTTTAATACGAATGAGGCACCTGCGCCCGCCAGGGACTTAGCCGAGGGACCAGAGGTCGGCACCCAATCGGCATTGGCGCAGCACTACTACCCCTTATAATACCCAACACGGGTCCCTGAAGCTTACATAAATACCTAAAAACACTATTTCAGGGATTTTAAAAATTTGACAATTTAAGGGATAGAAAGACGTAAAATATTCCAGAAATCCTGCAAAGCAGGTATGACAACGGAGAAATAATTTAAAAGTTGTTACTCTTTGCCATCCTACTGATACGTATACATCTTTGGACACGGGCCAGTATATTATACACCTTCAATTATATAAGAATTCTGATGAGCTATCTCAGCATAGGTGTTTGGAACACTGGTAGGATGTTTTGAGATTAAATCCCATGCAAAGCAAGGCGACAGAGAACTGCTGTGATATATACGAACATAGTAGTGGTAACTGGCAAAAGAATTACTTGATTATTACTTGAGGTACGAAAATTTCAGGTTGGCTTCCTCTTGCAGCATAGGCTCCCACTAATAGGGTAAAAGGATTGAAATATTTTTTCCCAATATCCTCAATATCTCATAAACATGGTGCGGTTTTCACTATATGTTTTGTAGATGAAAAGTCGTAATTTTGTATTTTTAATAATAACAATAAAGTCCTCAATCTCCCTTAAAAAACATAAGTAATCATTTCTTTTCAAAAACTTCCAGGTGCGCAAAGTCGTGATTTGGCAGTTAGTTAATTTATCAACTAAAACAGTAGTTGACAAGCACAATTTCTTAAACAATAAGTCAGTAATTAATCTGCATTCTTTTACAAAACATATTTTACAAGGAATGAAAATACAACATATACCTAATATTACAATGGTAGGAATAAACTTTTTTTCCGTTCTGTATTTTCAATTATAAAACTATGTACCTACCTACTTGAATTATTGCTTGCATTCATTCTGCTTTCCACTACACTTCAAAATTCCAGTGAGAGTACACTTACCACATACAAAAACATACGTCTATCAAATGAAACGTAAATTTTCTTAAATACATAACGAATGTTAACATAGCTCTACAATAAAACACCAAACGCAAACATTAAGCAAAAATTCACTTAATTTTTAAAGATCAATATAGTATCTTAATAACAGATTTTGTGAATACAGTGACCTTACAATGATGTTCTTTGAACGATTCTTACAATGGGTTCATATTCCGAACGCCAGCAGACTGGGTGTCAGACAGACAATCTGCTGAGTTCCTCAGTCTGCACGTGTGCCTGAAAACTAGATTAAATACCAGTTCCAGAAACATTGCATCTGTTATTGTCTTGAGAAGCCTACTACTTTCATCTGTTTTTTGTCTGTGTTGTGTCTTACCTGTGTTCACATTCATTTGTCCGTCATTTGTATTGTAGTTCATCCATTTGGTGCCTTTTTCACACACCACAATTTTTTACGTATTTCTCCAGTTGAATGTATTTCACTTTGGTATTAATTTTGTGTTTTTTATTATCTGTTTTTTGTCCTTAGTTGTGTCATCTTCTGGGATAATATGACTTAATTCCTTTCAGGAATTATCTGTATGTTTTATGTCTGTTGACTACAGCTTATTCAATGGTGTATGTCCAAAAAAACTGTTGTGTTCGTAATTACGAAGGACAGCTGCAAAAACTTCCATTGAACGTATTATTTTCTCGTACATAAATGGCTAGAAAAAATTATCTGAGGTAATCAACTAAGATCCTACAAGATAACCTGCTGAAAAATATCTAGGCCTATTTCAAAAGTTTTCAAACAGCATTTTCCTAAACGTTCAAAAAAATTAACCTTTCATTGAGTACACGTTGCTAAACATTAAAGTACTAGGCTTATTAAATGAGCTAGCAAAATTACCTGGAAATGTGCTTGCTTCTTCTTCAGCTTTTCATAGTTCACCATTACTATTTTGTCTGCACCTTTGCTGAGACGTGAGTGAGAAGTGGTCAGCTGCCTCGAGCTTAATTGAGCCACTTGAAAAACTCTCTGAAAAATAAATTACAGCACAATTACTACGGATGCACTTTCTACCCCATCCCTGAATTTTATTTAGATCCCAAGTCACAGAAATGCATGAATATGACCTATAATATTTTATTCCGTTCTGCTGTTGAAGTCTATGCATGAAAATAGCTCCCAATTTGTAGTCATAGCTAAGCATTGACCAGGAACCCAAATTACTATACTTTTACAGTAGAAAAATTTGTGTACATAATGACATTTGGTAGCCTTCACACTTTTCCCAGCGAGCACTGAGCAGTTTGCTCGTGCACACTTCATACTTGCATGCACAAGTAACAACAAAGATTTACACTCACACTCAAAACCATTAAAAACTGTTTAAAAATTCTCTTGTTACGACACATAATCTATCGAGGCTTACATCAAGCAAATTAATTCACAAAATATAACAATCCTAGCCGTAACTACACGCCTCTACCTTATGTATTTATCTCCCACAAAACATGGTTACAAGTTTACATCCCTTACTCTCCCTCTAGCCCTCTTCTGAACAACCCTTTGCCTGTCCTTCAAAGCAAACCAACCCATTTCCTTCATCACAGATAGCTTGTCGTTTCGTTCATCCTCACTCTCCTGTCCTTGCCTTCTCCACCTGCCCTTTCACCCATCTAGCTGCTCTCCTCTGAACCTTTTCCAGTTCCTGCAACCTCCCCCTCCTTGTAAGGGTCCCATTACACCGCTGCATATTCCAGCATTAGGCGGACCATTGAGGTGTAGACCTTCTACTTCACCCAAACACTGACGCTTTTCTAGAACTTGTGTCTCGCCGCTGACACTGTGCAAGCATTTGGTTATCATTGGAAATACTCAACCGCCCTCTATTCAGCGCTTCCTCCCCTCAAAAGCCCTCGCTCCCTCCCTTCCCTCTCCTCAATCAAACATCAGGACACCACTGAACTGGCAAGTAATAGTTTCAAAGTTGATTCATCTCTACAAGACTTTTGTTAAAGTGTAACCGGCTGAGTTAGTACAGTAATATATCATTAACTAGATTTTCGCAGCAATACCTGTAATCAAACCACGCGAATGTGCACTGGCGGATACAGGATTTTCTGGAGGTAGGGACGAGAATGTGGGAAATTTCAGCACTACCTCCTTTAAGTTTAAAAGTGTAGACAAGTCATACATATGCATATAATAATATGTTCAGCCACAGCACCCCCCCCCCTTCCATTACAAGTCCTGATCTACCACTGCTGCGTGTGTGTCTTGTACAACTTTACGTTCGTGTCACTTTAGCAATTGACTCTTGACTTAGTTGACACTTCCTGGAGAATGTTGAACCAGTAATACAGAAGCAATTAAATACAGGCACAAACATGTGAAATCACTGTGTTAAGAAGCAGCCATGTTGTTCTAAAAAAATTAACTATCACTGCTAAACTATTCTAAACAAAACTGCCAAAGAGATTTTCGATATCTGCTCTCGTTTAAGCTCATAATAATAATAATAATAATAATAATAATAAACCAAAGAAAAGTAGAAACAAGAGTGTCTCATAGCAAAAACTGATCAGTGGAAATCTTGCATTCCAAAATAGTCCAACACTTGGCATGCTTCAAGGTCGCCCTTACAACTCCGTCATGTCAGAACCTTTAACAAGCAGGTAGGTGGCCCAGAACAAATATTCCTAATGTCAAATATATTATATATACAGAAAGAGGGAGAGAGAGGTAGAGAGGTATATATATATATATATACATATATAGACACACACACACACATATATATATATACTGAAGTGACGTCAGACAGAGCGAGTGCCGATATTTGGTCAAGACTACGCATGCATCGCTGCTCCCCGGTGTTGATACGTGATTTGCCTGCATTGTAAATGGGAATTGTGCAAGGCTGCAGGGATGCTGAGAGAGGGGAAGGCGAGCGATGCTGAGTCAGGAAAGGACCCGAGCATTATCATGCTTGCACATTAACAGCGGCTAGACACAAGTCTTTCTAGACTCTACCTAGCATTCGCAGGGCCCTTCTTCCCATAGAAACTGCTCTTCCCACATGTCCCTTCCACCGAAGGTCATCTTGCAACAACACCCCTAAGTATTTGTATTCTGTGGTCATCCCTATTTCCTGCTCTCCCTACCTGTTTGTGTACCTGCTCTTTACCCTCTTCTTGGTGATTCTCACTATCATTGTCTTATTAACAATCTTCAATTTATTGGTATCTGTCCACTCCAGTGCCAGAGTAATGTCTGCCTGCAAGTTGTTTTCTCACCTACCTCTGAATACTTACTATGTTTACATATTGTTTTGAAAACGAATCTGGTATTGAATCCCAATGAGTGCAATAACCGTCTACATGCAAACTTAGGATCCATTTGAAATTTATTTCAGTTCGCTGGCCAAATTTGTCTGTGATAATGTTGGTACAGTTGAAATGTATGTTGGTTAACATGAAATAAAAATCCATACAGCCATCTGTTCATTTTTCTTTCGGTTTAATGTGTAATTAAATTGCTAAAAAAAAACTAAATGAATACAAAAATATTATCATTACTCATGATCGTATGATAGTTTTTATTCAGTCTATTTCATTTCAACACGTCAACAGAAAATATGAAGGCCGAAACAATTTCCGAATGTGTGTGTTTACTTTCCATCCGTTTTCAGTAAGGTCTGCGTCTCCAAGACATTTTACGTCCGACTCAATCCGATACGATCCCAATTTTTGGTGTAACGACCTTGAGACTCAAATTGATTTCAATCCCGTTTCCATAAGCGTTTCGAAATGGATTTCAAAACGACATGGAAACGTAGTAAATCTCACCTTGCCACCCATTCCCATGTCATTCACCATTACAATAAACAAAGGTCCCAGCACACTTCCCTGTGTTACAGCCCCCTTCTTTTGACAATGCGTTCCCCACTCTCACATTTTGGCGCCGTCCCTTAAGAATTCCCCAATCCAGTTAACCACCCACTTATCTAGTAGCTCATTAACTTTCCTCATCACGACTCCGTGCGACACCTTGTCAACCGCCTTCTAAACTTCTATGAAGCAGGCGTCCACCTGCTTCCCCTGAATCCGTACTAATATTCCTGCATGTAGTTCTTCTCATCGATTATATCAAGCACAAATTTAACTGCGTACTCGAGGTGAGCAAATACAGAGTTCAATCCTTAACATTTAAAGCGATAGTTACCCTTGTCAGCATTCCACTCATTTTAAATTATTAAAGATCAGAATTTTCGTATCAACTTTACACGCAAATTTTATCGCACCACACAAATGCGAAAAACCCCATAGATTATAAAAAATAGCAAGTTGCAACTGGTGACACTGAAAACGGTGTTTTATTCGACTATGAAAGATTACCATAGGAGTAATAGATTTGTTTTACTCGGCATCTTTGGAGTTTTAAGAGTTGCGTCACGTTAAGGTTAATTCTACTAAAGGTTAGAAAGAAAATGTGTTTTCTTATGGGAGAGTTTGGCACAGGGAAAATTTCTGCCGCTAGGAGCGCTGAAGTCGCATGTGGGGACAGATTAACATTGCGGTATATGGCAGTATTACTTATTTTTGTCCATAAAATATTGTGTTTATATAATTTTGCGGTATAAATTTACAGGTTTAAA
>PNEQ01042681.1:0-16022 GCA_003012365.1 Medauroidea extradentata | reverse complement strand
TATTCTCTGCTTTCAAGCAATTCTTCTAAATGTGCAACCAATATATTTAAACTTAAACATGCTCATTGTAACTTGGCTGTGTACGGGTTTGCAGTCAGGACTGAGCAGAAACGCAGGCAAAATAGCCTGCTTCAATATCCTGCATACCAGAAGCTCGACTACAAACTCCCTGGCTGTTCCTGGGAACCACGGTGAAGGCTCTATGGCGGCCCACTACTCTCCACAGCCTGACAGGAAACCAACCAGGAAAAAATAACTGTGTGCTCTGCCCAGGAAAACAGACAGTCCCAATGAATCATTCCGTACATCGAGGAAACTGTCGCCGTCAGTGACGTCACGAGCGTTACAAGCGATACCACATTCTGTAGTTTCTGTCAGGCAACACACTCCGTTCTATGATTGTATGTGAGAGCATGTCAGTTATATTCATGACCAGCCGTGATTGGCGGCTGGCCTCGGTTAAGCAGGTAACGCCTCCTACCATCACTCCTAACTGTCTACCGGACGTGCAACAGCAGCCAAAAGCTTCCACAAAACTCCACATTAGTCAGAAGGCCTCGCTGGAAAATGCGACTAAGCTGGTCGTAGAAAACAATAAGTTAATGACTATGCACGTGGCGCATGGACGGTGTTGTACATTCACGCGAGTTGTCTGCGAACTCAAAACACTTGAAAATTCAGCAAGAATGTTAGAAACTTGGTTATTCGAGGCATCCCAAAAAGGCTAAACACGACTTTATGTTACTTATTTCTGTTACTCTGAAAATACGACCTTAATTCTTAAAGTGAAAAAAATTAAAGGTATGCAGTGGCCTTTACGTCATACTGCCAAAAAAATAAAAAGTGAGTTACAAGGTCTACCAAAACGTTGCACGCTAGTTTAGCGGGCTGCTTAAAGAGGCGATGTCTCTTCGAGCGTGGTACTCTACCTCTTATCGCTCAGCTGTTGGGTCATTAAATGCAACAACACTGTTCACTCACATAAAATGTTGCGGTGCTGTAAAGCACGAATCATGAGACATTAAAAATATAATTGCGCAATTAATTACACATACGATACTCCAGGCAGTCAACAGCGAAGAACATTTAAAACTCCAGATAGTTTTCGTAACACAGACAACAGTTGACTGAGCTGGTAGGAAATATAGAAAGTATGGCGCAGCTATCGCTCTTGTTGACAACTCCATTAAATGCAACGCAGCCAAGCGACTACAACTTGCCACTGTTGCTGTGGATATTTAATTTACTACTTATTACAATTCATACGTGTTCAGGTGTCGACTGGTATTACATGAGAGCAAGTTAATCAGCCGTCAACCACGCTACTGCATTTAACACAACTCTAGTTGCAGTCAAAATCCAGTGTGACATAAAGCACACAGCAGATTGGGAATAAAAGTGTTTCTCACGATTAGCTTTCCCTAACGTAGTGACGTCATTAACATTCGACAATCAACAAGATGTAAAGCAAATAACGTATTTAAATTTCAATTTTGCTATTTTTGCGTTGTGAACTAATTATAGTTGCATATTAACAAAATAATACCTGCCTTAACGGGGATTGATCGCTGTCATATCGGTTTTACGGTTTTTCTTATAAATCAGGGAATCGACATATTGTTTTTCTTTTTGCACGCTGACAAGGCATAGTTTATTGTTTCATTCATTTTTTGGAATCCATATGGCATTGTTTCTGTTAATTTTGTGGCCTCTTTAGTCGCTTCCGTAAATAAAGCAATTTTTTTCCTTTTCAGCTGTTTCCTGTTGCAAAATAATGAATATATTATCGTTCCAGCAATGACAGAAAATCGATTAAGTTTGTATCTATGCCTGCCGTGACAAAAATTTGATACATCTACTGGAACAGAAGTTATCGAGAAGAAACAGATAAATCAAGGTGGTAGGGACCAATACCCCTTAAGCAACGTCCATTATGAGGCAACAGTGGTGCCAAACATTTATTGCATTAAGAAAAGTTTGCGAAACGGCAATAGAAATAGAAAATGCGATAAGTCTCTATCATATAAGGTGGTTAGTTGGTTTACAAAGCGAAATTTTTTTTCAAAAGAAATTGTATACTTATTGATGAATAACTACGATTACGTATTTGCAATTATGACCATTTAACAGCATATGTACAAATCTTCACAAGTATCTATCATAGTTATAACCTGGTCGAGTATATTTGGACTAGTAAACGCTTTTTTTAAACTACTATTGAAATTTGTTATAAAAGGAACATAAAAATTGCAGCGTTGAAAACAGTTTAAAGGTACGCTGAAATTAAGGTTGAGATAAACAAAAACGGATTTGCGTTCACAAATAATTATTTATATATGAGGAAATACATAATTCTGTTGCGGAAACAAATTTACTTTTCTCCTTTTACTTTTTTGCCTAAGCATAACAATTGCTGAACCAAGCTATTTGTTTCTCTGTGCATAGCTTTTCGTGTGGAACCATACACAATTGTGATAGCTATGATAATAGAATTCACAACCGAGACTGGACGTCGATGATCGATACAAACTAACGAATATATGGATCGTGAAATGCACACATTCACGCAGAAGGCAGTTAACAAACTTCTGTATTTTTAGTTTTCTGTAGAAACTGTTTCAACGAGGTATTTTGAACCTGAATAAAACATCATGAAATATACTTACTGAAATAGTGTTAATGGCAACTGTCCCAGAATCGGCCAAATAATTTTCTAAGTGGAATGATAACTACGGCGTGCACGAGCATTAAGGTATTATTGGTGCAACAAAACGTACAATTATTGTGTACTCACTTTCATTTGTGTCAGCCAAATATTTCATTGTCAAACACAAGTAATTTGCCAAATTAACTACACATTTGCTGGGTCAAAATCTGAGGCGTGTTGCTTTTGGTATTTTGTTCTGGTAATAAAGTATTCGGTAACCCAAGTAAACATTTATTTCGCCTTAGCAAAAAAAAAAAAATATTTGGTTAATTTTGTTCAAGTGTAAATCAGTGAAATATGTTTTTTAAACGTTTATTTACAGCAGGAACTCGACTGTTTGTTGATATCTTTACTACCGAGCTATTGCGATAAGGCGTTACTGGTATGTTCGTAGTTTAGTTAAGACATGGTGTTTTGTGTGTCACCATCTTTAATTAACTCACACGTTTAATGAATTTCTTTACTTTTCCATCTATTTATCGTAAAAAGCAAGGTAAATAAAAAACTGTAAGAAATGCATTGTATACATATTGCAGATGCTTTATGTAATGATACATATGTTTTAAAAATTGTATTTAAAATTTGTCACATGCAATCATATATAAAACAATTTTGATGTGAATGTTGCATATTACTTCTAAAAGATGCTTTTAAAATTGTAATTTTTCTGAGAGATATGGATATTTCTAAGTTAAAATTATTTTGTAAATGTATTAACAGCAGTTAAAGCACGACCGGTTCCTTAGCCAAGTAGGTGCAATGTTCGCTAGGAGTGTAGTAAAGTTGTGAAAGTTGCCCGCGACAGTCAGTCCAGCAGGAATTCCCCACACACAAGGAAGAAACGCGCTCAAGGTCACACATCTCTGCCTGACAATATAAGAGCTTGTGTCTGCAGCACGTGGCTAGTCTCTGTGAGTAGCGGCACTCGTCCAGCTACTGTAGTGCTTGTTTCCTCGATGGTGAGTTAACTGCTGGTGCTAAGATTATATGTATAAGTAATATTATTTACGGGGGACGTCTGTCAAGGACGCCGAGAGGCTTCGACCTTTAAAATATCATTCAAAAACTGTTCAACGCGCATAAGTGACATATGTTGAGGAATAGCATTTATAAGGCGTTACACGTTTGTATATACATTTCAAGTTCACAACTACTAAAAAGGCACATTTTATAGAGGCTGAAAATTGTTAAAAATCGGTGTTTTTGCGGTCTTTTTTTTTTTTGCTATGTACCTATTGCCGCGTAATCTTTCAAACGTTATGGGCGTGTCCAATACACCTTTACCTTAATTTTACGTCAGAAAATTATTTGATCACCATTTAGCATGATTTAGTCTTTCATTAGTGTTATGAACAGTTGATCAGATGGGATTTATGTTGGTTTAATTAACGTAATTATTTTTCCTGACTTGTAAATTATTACAAAATAATTGTTTATTGCTGTTAGTAAGTGTCCACTAAAATTATACATATACATATTTTTTGGTTGTACGCAAAATTATAACCTCAGTTGAAATCTACCATATGAAAACACTTCTGCCTGTATATGTCATGTCGACAACGAATTGCCAGTTTCACGTAAGGTACCCTCCTTTCACAACAATCCTCAATAACTGTAATATTATTTTTAATGTTTACATATTTTATAGTTCACAAAATTAAAGAGCAAAGTTCTCATTCCTATATTTTCCAAGATTTTACTTGGTAAGTGATTCGTTACAGCAGTTACGTACATTACTTTCGCTTTAAATCTTGTAGGCTTTGTATTTGGAATTTACTTCAGAACACTTCAATATCTAAGTTTTTGAGGTAACGTGGTATATAGCAATCAGCATTCCTCAAATTTGATAGTACTTTCTCTTTCTTCTTGAAGGTAATGCGAGATTTTGCATTTTACAGTATATTTATTTAATATTGTATTGCTAACAGGTACTTACATTTTCAGAAATGTTTCTCAAAAGCTTTTTATTTAACAAAGTTACTTTACATGTATTTGGAATAATTTATTATAATATACACGACGTTCCAAAATTACCTTTACAAATTCGAGTACTCACATTTCAAAAACGGGAAAAGATGAAAAGGTGCAGTTTGTGGCGTAATATTCACATACACCTAACATTTAGTGTCTAACATAGTTCAATGTGTGCGTCATTTGTAGCATACTGGATATGTAAGCGATATTCCAGTTTCTTCCACGTCTGGTGTCCTCATTAATGTGTTCAACTGTTGCTGTAATGTTATCTCGCAGGTCCTCCTGGACCCGTACTGGGGTCTGGTAGACCACATCTTTTACAAAGCCACATAGGAAATATCCAGTGAGGTTACATTGTAGGTCAGGAACTGGGTCATCTTGTGCCACTCCAGCGACCTGACATGTGTCATTCAAAGTCGTCCCAACGACCAAGGTCCAGTTTGGAAATGCACCATCCTGCTGATTCATGATGGCAGGTTGCAGAACTTCAACCAGTTTCAACATGTCCAGGTAAACAGTCGTGCAAAAAAAAAAGGGCTCCTCCGCATGGTCATGAAGCAGGTCACAACACATGTTAACCTTCGCACTATCTTGTACAATTTCCATGCTAAATCCGGGGTTCTCAGTATCCCATATCCTCACATTGTAGAAATTTACCTTCCCCGACAAACGTAAACAAGCTGCGTCCGTGAACATCACCTTTTTTTCAGAAAGTCTTGGTTGCACCTTGTATGAATGCAGCAGCCTGTGAATCGTGGTTGTGGGTAGCTGCAACTATCGAGAAACACGACGGTGGCTCCGGACAAATGTGTGTTGCACACATTCCACATGTGCTTTAATCGTTCTTAATAGCCCGTAACTCTTCATGACACTTCCAGTTCCATTAAACCACATGTACCACTGTTTGTTTGTCAGACATTACGGTAATGTGCGTTTTCAAATTTCTGTAACTTTGATGTCACATTTATCTCTATAAACCACTCGACACATTGTGCCATCTGATGGGGATGGCCATTTTCGTCACTAACTAACATGTACAAACACCAAAGAAATCTTTACGTTTGTGAACACTGTGCCGCAAACCGCGTCTTTCTATATTTCCACGTCTCTGAAATATAAATCATCAAAGTTGCAAATATAAATTTGGAACACTCTGTGCAGAGTAATAGCGTAATATCTATGTATTAAGTGAGCAACATTGTTGTAAACCGTGAAACTTTGATTTAAACATGGGTCATGTTTACTTTACAATGTAGTTTGAGGATAAAAATTGCTGAAAATATGATTTACGCTGGGAATTCATAGGCAAACTATGCATCGTAAATTATTATTTTTGCGACACCGAGACCATTATATAATTTTTGTTTGAATGTTAATCAATGTAATAAAATATAAATTAATATTTTACTGTCTCGCCCTACTGCATAGAAAAATAATTACTGTTAGGTGATTAAAGTATGTTAACTTGATCATTTATTAAATTATTCAAAGATATTTAATCGTGTCATGTGTAAATTAATTTACCAATATTTATGTGTGTTAGTAAAGTAGTTGGATTAAATACAGTAAAAAAGTTGTAGTAACTTAAGTGGCATTTTAATACCTCTCATTTTTTTTCTCGTTTGATATTTTTAAGTTTGAAAATAAGTTAAGAAAATATTTTACATTCTCTACATAGGGAAAGTGGGCTTAAGAGATGTCAAAGTTAGGTGTACGTTTCGTTACGTGTGTTTGTGTGTGGAAAAAGAATTTTGAACTCGTTGGCCTAATGTCTTCAAATACGGAAATAGTACTTAATTAGGTAATTTAACTATAATGTGATTGGTTCATGTCCAGTACAAATTTTCGAAATTTATTTGAAAATTTTTTGGTGCATAATTATGTTCGTGAAACCCAGAAATTATTTATATTTACAAATTTCACTTTTAAGAACTGTACGAGAAGATGCCATGTTCAAAGAAAGCAAAAAATAAAGCCCATTTCGTTTTATTTCGGTGGAGAACTACTTAACGTATTGAAGGTCATAAGCATGTGAAAATATACTATTTTATTTCAATTATATACATTTTTCGTTGATTTGTCTATCGTTTTAGAGAATTTAGAGCATAGTACGAAATGAATTAACATTTTGTCACATTTAGAGTAGACCTACTTTATGTCTCTAGTAATATATATATATAAGTACAAACATATTTTGTCACATATAAAAACTACATAAACAATTGTATTCAAAATTCATATTTCCACAAATAAATTCCTACGCATTTTAATTTAAGCAGGAATTATTATTGTAGATCCATTATTTCACAGAATATAGTTATATGAATAATTTGCTTTCAAGGCCTGGTGTACATTATGACATCTTTGTGAATGTAAGAAAACTTTTAATATATAACCCAAAATAAAAAAAAGTTTACGTAACTTTTGGGGTACTTCTAACTGAATCCAATAAAATTTTAATTCTTCAAGAATCATTATCAGAATGTACATGTAAGTAAGTGCTATTCTTGAAAGCCTGTGATTTATGAAGATAAGTTTATGTAATAGAAGAAAAAAAATTTACAAAATTGTAGAAAGTATGTGCATTAAAGATGTCAGTAATTTCTCATTATATTTACAGAAAACATTATCCAAGTGAAACATAAGATTTTCTTATGTATATTTGAAATACAAACAAATTTTTATGAAAACCAGATATTTGTATAAATCTTCAAACTGTTGTAGCCAACTTGGATACATTTAACCCCGTCGAATATTTATACAATATCATTATACTAATTTTGAAATCCATCAAATGTATATTCCTCAAGACATTATATACTCGGCCATATTTATATTTTAACGACGCAGTAAGTAACTGAATTTCTAAAATATAATATCTTGCTAATGTGCGACTTATACATATTATAGAGCTTCCACTTTTTTTTCCAAAAGTATGCAACAAAATGTTGCATTTCGTATATTTGTAACTTTTGTAATAGCTTTAATTTGTCATATCTACAGAATGACTGAAAATTTTTAAAGTTTTACATATGTAGTTACCTGTCCTCAAAATAGAAGAAATTGTTTTTATAAAATGAGATTTTATGTAAAATAATTTTATGTTGTAAGACTAAAACGATTAAAAAATAATGAAAATATATTTATTTTATTATTTACAAAATCGACACTTTTTAAGATACATTACTCTGCAGGACCATAAATAAAGAAAAAACTGTAATGGTACAATAAATTTGCAAGTCTCACTGCTTTTCGTAAGTCTTTGTTATTTTACAAACCTTATGACATACAATTGTGGAGTGGAAAAGCTAAAGGAGCTAAGTGCCAAAAATATGTTTTCACATAAAAGGCAAAAACAGCGCTGAAAGAACCTGTGGACATATGGTGACGGCGATCTTTAAGTCCTCAAAAAACCTGTCCGGAAAATTATTGAGACTTAATTTTTCAGTATTATATTGACATCGACACCTAGTTCATTTTGATGTAAGAAATTCAATTTGGTCTTTTTTAGCACTTAGCTCCTTTAGCTTTTCCACTCCACAATTAGAAAACAAATCTTTAGTACTAAAACAAAAATAACCTTGTAGTGAAATAACAACACTTCAAGGTATATATTGTAATTTGTTGACATTAGATTGTACACCTAAAGAAGACTCGTTTAAAAAACTGCAATTTTTAATTGAGGACTATTTCCAAAAAAAAGGCCAAGTGCCAAAAATAATTGTTGTTAAAACCAATTCATGTTTGGGGAAAAACAAGTAAATTAATTATTTATAATCGTTATTACCTATAAGAATGTTCTTATCAGTAGCAAAATGTAAATAATTTACTAAACATAAATGTTGAAAAAAAGGTTGCTAGCAAACGATGTTTTAAATGCGTATTCCAACTTACTAAAACCAAAACTAACTGGACATTGTGTAACATATAGGTAACGTGGGTTGTAACATATAACGATGATGTATAGTTGTTAAAATTGCTAAACACATTTTATCACATGTTACACAACAAAATACTCAAGCCACAAAAATTGAACTTTTATCATAATTGCTGATTTTATTAATTGCAAATATAAAAATTTTGAGAGACATTTTATTCACGTAACATATCAGTGTTTATATTATATTATTTGTTGACTTCAAAAAGAAATAGATAATTTAACGTGGCACCGATTCTACTAAAAGAACAATACAACACAACTTCAGATTATAAGATTGTACTAAATTTACATATATACGTGTTTTATTTTGTAAAAGGCCTTGGCGTTCGCAGTAAACATAAACTGCGAGACACACGTCACGTCTTTGTTCATGTCATCAAAGTAGAACGTATGAGTAGGCCCTAATTCAATACATAAACATTAAAAAAATATCTGACATAAGTAAATCACATAACCTGTGGCTCATTCATTAAGATGATTTATTGCCCGACGAATCGTAGATGCCATTGACATTTTACATACAGCTTTAAATATTTTTAAAACTCATTTATAAGCTTCATTGTATGTATGCATGTAATGGGACCTTCTAGTTCAATTTTCACCCATTTCCAGACGCCCGAATTACTTGAAATTTCGCACACGTATTTAGCATAGATGACAATACAGTAATTTTATAGCTATGGCCTGATATTTATATGGATTATGAAAACAATTATTCTAGCTGCAAATGGAAAAATTGGTTTTAAACTAAATGTTTCAAACAAATTTTTGAAACAAATTACAACTGATGTATTTAGTTTTGTTTTAGTCCTTTAAGTAATTTAACACTATGTATGATTGTAATAAGAATATTTCAATTGAATTTTCACTCACTGCAAGACATCAGAGTAATTAAAGAATTACACCCATATTAGAATCGACAGAAGTACAACAATTTCGTATAGCTATTACCTGATTTTCTCACATATTATATAAAACGCTGTTCGTATGAAAAGCAAGAAATTTTTTTTAACATAAGATATTAATCGTACCATTTTAAAATAAACCACTATTTTATCGTCCGGTTTGTTTTAAGACAAAATTTAAAAAATACATTTATAAATTAAATATCTTTAAAATTATGCTATTGTAGATAAATGAACAAGAAAGTTGAAAATTGTTTTAGAATATAGAAACTTTATTCGCCAGCAAAATTTCTGTTTTATTTAATTTCCTAAATAATCTGAGAGTAAGAATATTCTCATGGAACAAAAATTTACTTTAATGAACTATAAAAGACAGGACATTCTCTAATTATATTTCATAAACATATTACCTTTACAAATAGCTAGAGATAACGAATTTAAGACAACCTATGTCAAGTACCTGTAACGTGTAGGCCTACATGAAAATTGGATCACGATTTTGATTCCATTGTAACTTCAGAAAACAATTTCGTTTTTTAATACATTGTAAGGAAAAACGGTGAATTTGGCTCTTCGTTCACTAAACCTCGCGTTCAGTTCACATTCAGTCTTCACTTGTGTGAATCTTGAACACGTCTAGCGTATACATGTGTACCAGGAAAGATGCGGTAAATAAAATTATCATGTATAATGCGAACCTTTATTTTATAAGAGAATGAGTTCACTTTTCTTATATTTACCACGCTTTTGAAAACATATTTGTAGGAAGTGACGAACTGACATTTATCTTAAGTACACACGGCTTAACTTGCCTGCAGGAATTTTTATTTGAGTATTCCATAAAACCTAACAGTACATAGGTCTGAGAAAGACAATTGTTTCCTGATTTATTTTTGGAATAGTACCCGATTACATCGATGTGGAATTAGTATATTCCCCGACTGGTTGTTTGTTACCGCCACTGTATTTATTATTATATGCACTACTCCTTCCATCTGAGAACATTGTCTCCTACCTATACTTGCGTTGTTAGTAACTTAATTTTTTCGCAATTGCAAAAGTTGCTGTTTAAGGTCTTTTATGGGCAGAAATGTCATCAGAAACGTTGTTTGCCACTTTATTTTATAATTGCAAATTTCCCGTAACATTTGCGTGAAACTGAAACAGCCTACGTATTTGTCAATATTATGTGTCCTATCAGTAAGTCGTGCATTTGTTTACATTTTACTTTCAAGAAAATACGTATTTTAGTAATCAGATCACGTATTGTATTAACTTAATTGCCTTGTCACACACAGACCCTTTTCAATGGAACTGGTTACAAAGTTGACATTCATGCCACCTAATTGTGCTGATTACAGCTGGATGGAACGAAGTACTTCTGTTTACTTCAGCATTCACTAAGCAAGTTGACACCCTTACTATGTCTCTTAACTTATTTTTGCCGAAAATTACACTTCATTATGTTTTACAATAAAGTATTTAACTGTGTACTTGATTACCTTTACAAGTTAAGTAATATTAAAGCTTAAGATTTTTGAGAACCTTTCTCACAAATAATTTATTAAGCATATTTAAGTAAGCTACGTAATGATTTACTTTCACAATAATAATTGCGTCTTAGAAGGATCTGTAATGTAACGGTAAATCTGAAAATGTATCAGATTACAATTTCCTGGTTCATGAATTATGTCAACTATTAGGTAATGTTTCCGTTATTACTACGCTTGTCTATTGATTTTTTCTTTAAGGAAGTAATATATTTTCTTTATAAAAGGTTCTGAGCCACGTTCGTTTACTTAAGATACTGACACAGAAAAAAAATGGCTACTCTTGAACTCTTCACAATGCATTTAGTACGTAAAAGAAGAATGAATCTTTGCGTAAAAAAACTGAAATAATCAAACAAGTATTTTAACATCACAGCTAAATGCATTGCTAAACGGAAAATGGTAGTCAAATAAGCTTTGCTGAAGAACTCCAAATGAAAAAAATAAAATTTGAGCTTGTAAGTGCAGTTGGGACACATATTTACATACTTGTGATTTCATATACATTGCATTAACACAAGAAGCAAAAGATTCCAAAAATATTTTTTTTACGAAAGTATGCAAAATGTAGAAATATGCATAGGTTTTTAATTTCACCTAGTGTTACTGGACAATTTGTGTTATTTCCAATAAAGTCTTGTACTGTATACTTTCAGGAGGAGACTCAAGATACAGCTATGAATCATTCTCAGGAATGCGAGCAACATCCACGCTTAGAGGAAGTTAGGAAACTGGTAAGACTGTGCATTAAATAACATCACACGTGATACTGCTACCAAATAGTTTAATCGGATTTCTACATTTCTCAAATTATGCAAAATGACTTCTTGAACAGCACGTTAGCTAAATTCAAATAAAATCACCGAAACAGATTTTTTTTTATAGTTAAATAGACATTAGATCCCTAGCGTAACCATATTTGGTGCACATTCTCCAATGCAACAAATCAGTGTAAGTACAGTAACTGTTAGCTTGCAACATTTTCTGTCATGAAATTTTTAGTTGTATTGTTAATTTCATTGCAAGTTTAAATTTAGATAATGGTCGCGGAATAAGAGAGGAATATTATTTAAAGCTTTACACAGAAAGCATGCGTCAGGTATATCTTTCAAAATAAAACATTCAAATTTTGCAGTATGGTTGAAACAACATTACATGTCGTCTACGATAATACAAAACATAACCTAAATAAAAACCTTTATTAATTTTAAAACAAATTTTCAAAACTAGCATTGTTCCTACGTTATATCTTAAGAGACTTACATAAGTCGTCAATTTATGAGCATTTATTGATGTAGACACAACATTTAATTTACTTGTTAAAAATTAAGAGACAAAACTCTGTGTGTGTGCCTTTATATATATGTGTGTGTGTTGTGTGTGTGTATGTACACAGGATGAGTCGGGAGGAAAAGTAAATAGTACTTGTGATTCTGAACAAAATGTTTCTAATAAATATAGCCTATGCCCATTTCTTAACCGTTTCAGAGAAACCGAATGAATACAACAAGGAACGGGAAATGTGCAGGTGACGGTATATCACGATACTGTTTTCATATGTTTTGTTTAATTGTGTACATTTCCTCACAAAACATGTTCAAACACTCCACCACTAACTTCAATGCATTTTGCTGCTCTGATAGACAGCTACTGTGTTGCTGATCTGAGCTAATCAGTACATTGCTTTACTTGAGCACAAGCATGGTAAATACGAGCGAGAAGTTCCTCTCTTGTGTCCACCCTGCGCGTGTAGACTTCGCTTTTAAGCTAATCCCACATAATTGGGGATATATCTGGAATTTAACCAGAATATAAGAAACCTGAAAAGTGGTCTAGCTCAAGGGGAAAACGTAGCATTGCATAACTATCAGGGGCAAAACAAAACAACATGAGACTACTCCCGTCTACAGCTTATGCAAGAGATACAGCAAAAGGATCGTGAAGGTTGCATACTCAGTAATGAGTAAGTGTGTTTTCCAGTTGTAGCACCTGAAATGAAAAAAAAATGGTTAAACAACTTAACACTAGGTTGATAAATTAAGAAAGTTGGGGCAAGAGAGAGAATAATTAGAATTAAATCAAAACACCTACAGCTTAATTTAAAATACTACAATTTATTAAAGAAAATAATAACATATAAAATTAAATTCATAGAGAATGGAATCTGACATAAGAACGACTAGAATAGTTTTAATTAAAATTAAAAATATATTTAAACCTTTTAATCTTCTGACAATTAAATATTTGCAATTATTTAGACCAAAGTTAGCATTACAAAGTTTTCAAGAGAACAAGTAGAGAATTATTTAAAACAAATTTACAAATGAACAATTAAAGATTATTTGTAATCGGAAACATTTAACAGTTTCATTTAACAAAACAATAATTAACACGATTCTTTCCTTACGTTTCAAGTTAAGCTAAACTTTCAAGTGTGTGTGTATGGGTATTCAGACTGAGAGTCGTGCTCTCTCTAGTGGTTTAAATTCTCACAACAAATAAATTTAAATATTATCTTTAACTTTAACATTCTTACTTTAACTTTCCCGTTAACTTTTATTTTACCTTCTATCTTTAACTGTGCCGTCTGCCTTGAATTAAAACAAAATAAATCGCTAAACTTAACATTAACTTATTACTAAGGCTTCGACAGGCGGAATACTTAATGTTTGTGGTGTCGATCCACTGCGGCTAGGGCGCCCCATCCTCTGCTCCCGGCCATGCCCTTGGAAGCAGGCTTCTCTGCCGACACCAACACTACTATTTTCACTAATATCTCGCTAATCGAGTTCTCCACCGACAGTCTAGCTCTTGGGAGGCAGATGCCATCCCAAGCCTGACGATTCACACCATGATTATACATTTTAAACCGCCTGAGGTTCACGTCAGTCCTCCACTCCCGACAACATGTCCGTTACCGGCAGACGACGAAGATTGACTCCTCGAAAATGGCATCCAACTGCCCCGTCGACGCGGACTCTCCTGTCGAGTCAGCAAAGCTCTGGCTATTAACACCACGTGGCTACACCAGGGCACTGAGTTTCACAACTAGTGTCCCTTGTTGCCAGGTGAAAACTGATCATCTTGCTACGAAGGGTAACTGACCCGGGGTAGTCAGGCCTCGCCCCAGAAGTAGTCAGCGAGCCCGACACAAAGGCGAGCGTTCATTGCATAATAACCAGACCTCCGCCTTCCCACAGCAGAGTCTATGACTTAACAAAACTCCAAACAAGACTAAAATAAAATTTAAAAATTTACGACGTGATAATATATATAGGGTGATTCTTAATTAAACAGACACCTCTTGGGAGGTGATTCCTGACGAAAAAATATGCCGAAAACACATTCACGACTTATAGTTTAAAGTGGATATATTAAGGGCGCTATGTACGATTACAGTATGAAGTTTGAAAATGTGTTCGCGAGCGTAAATAAAAATGAATGCAATATTAACGAACAATTATTTCGTGTAAAGTTTACATGAACGAAGTTGTCAAAAGAGCCCGTGCACATTTTGTAAAATCATGCCGTTAACATTATTAAATCACTAGCGGAATCAAATAACAATCCATTTATTTGTGCAAAAAGTGGTAGCAATGCATTTAAATCAAATTCCATTGAGCGATTTATAAAGAAAACCACTCAAGGAAAAAAAACGGTTCCCTTGGTGTGATACTCTCAGAGCTCTCGTTCTCGGTCAAATTCGTTGTGAAGAATTTTCTTAAGTTACGTTTTAACACCTGCTGTTATGCAACCTGTTTAACGTAAGCAATGCGAGTTGTCTACCACAAGGGTGCTGTGTTTTACAACTGTGTGATTTACGGGCATTTAGGCCATGTATATCACGTAAATTGTCACAGATGCACCTATTAACAACTGAATAATAACAGAACTTAAAATGGCGATACATTATTAATAATGATAACCGGTACAACAATCATACGTATTAATTACAGATATCTGTTACCTGTAATGCTCTTTAAACCGCCGTTTGTGCGGCGTTTATGTTCTCAGAATAAGATAAAGAGACGTTCTAGGATCTCGGCACACCACTGGCAATGCTGTAGATAAGACTGTTACGTTCTAAGCAACTTGTCTGCTTTTCTCGAGTGGTGATTATGAATTCAGTGTTCTGTGTAGCACAACTGTGCACATTAAATCGCCAGGTAACAGCATTTACTGACCTAAATGGAAACTCAAAACCATTGGTTTACATCATTCGGTGCTTTTAGTGTCGTATTAATTTGTGAGCAAACCACCGACTCTCGTTTCGCCACGTGGGCTTGTACCGTCCCCTACTTAGGGGCTAGCACCTCAACCACTGGTGACGGTAACAAAGTTACAAGATCAATGTAAAGAGGGTGGCGAATCCCTGGAAATTCGCAAGGGCGCTAAGGCAAAAGTAATCCTCACTCAAGTAAACTAAACTCTTAACTTCCAACACCTCAGTAAAGTAATACCAATCACACATCAATAGCAGCGATCATAATCACATTAATGTTCCAAATAAGAAAAGGTAACTGTAACTACAACATCAATTAAAAATCAAGTAGTCGGGTTCAAATCCCAACAGGGATTTATTCTAAACTCAAAATCAAAAAACAAAACATCAACATAACCCTTAACCATTTTACAAACTCAAAAAATCAGTAACACAAGTCAAAAAGTGTAAATATAAAGAAAAATATGCAAGAACAAGCATAACATTAAACATTAACTTCATGAATTACTATAAACAGGCGTGCAGAATATAAGTTAATCTGTCTATCTGGATAATATGACTCAGTGAAGGCCTAAATGAGAGTACTGCAAAGGGTGTAGCGAAAGACAAAGACAAATATTACACATGTGCTAGCCCTATCCTTATAGGAAACTAACTTTAACAATAACAAAGAACAATGCTGAGTCCCATACCTCAGTAGCAAATACACAATACGACCACAAGT
>PNEQ01042680.1:0-22441 GCA_003012365.1 Medauroidea extradentata | reverse complement strand
TTTTTTTTTTTTTTTTTTTTTTTTTTTTTTTTGTTTTGGAATCCAAACTTAAATGTTCAGCAGTCTCACAATGAACGCTAAGGACGATGGAAAGACTCCGTGTAGAGTCCGGATGATCAACCTCACGTCCAGTTGAGGAAAATGCTATCGAAAATATTTCTGCAGATGTTGGATGGCCAAAAAGAGAAGCAATCCTCTGAAAGTAACAGAGATGGATACACAAGATTTCATGGATTTCAAAACACTCTTAAAATTCTATGGAACCAGCTTATCGGTGAATACTGACAAAGAAAACATTTCGTGGCTAAGTATACGAGGAATAAAGGTAGAAAAAGACCTTTCCAATTTTCCTACAAGACAAATTTTGAAGGAACATCTAAGACTGTCCTCACTCACTGAGCCGTGCCTACTCCTACCCACCAGGCATAACCGAATAGAGAGAGAAAGGGAGAGAGAGAGAAAACGACCTGTTATCTCTTTGTGGAAATGGAATTCTAAAAAGCCATCATTAGTCTCATTTTACAGCAATCTAGCTGTAGTGAGAAGTGCAGTGAGAAACCATCCGATTCGGAATAGGAGAGAATCTAGTTAGCATGTTCCAAATATTCTTCTATCTTGTCCTTGTAGACTATATGCTTGTCATCTGTAATTTTACTCTTGTGACAACACCTAAAACACGATTAATAATGAAAAACCAACTTCGTAATTAAAGTAATAGGTTTCAAAATTAACAAAAACCATTAAGGGTAAAAGTGTAAATTCTCCACAGAGATGTTTGTTTGAATCTTGTAACTGGTTGTAAATAATAAAAGAGTAATAATAATTATTTTTCTATATAAATAAATTATCTATAAATTATAATGTTAACATTAAAGTTACAGGTTGGTACATACAGTTTACATTAACATAGACGTGCATGCAACTAGTTTATAACATGTGTTTTGCAATAGGGATATATGTGCTAAAAATAATTATCTTCAAGACCTAACCATTTCTTTTAGTAAGCCATTGTTGCAGTACATTATTTTACATCCAAATAATAAAAACTGTGCTCAAATATTGTGTTCCGATTTTTTTACTGCCTTCATTAGCTTTAACCTCGATTTCCCGCAGTGTAGGTTTTAGTACTTGTGGCCCTATTGTATTCAACGTGCAATATGTTTTCAATTGTTCGTATGTTCATATTTTACTAGGACAAATGAGCCTTTTGATTCGCCAACACTAAACGTTTGTTTATTCAGCATCAAACCGTTTTTTTTTTTTTTAATAATATAATACGCAATGTGCTACAGCATTTCGGAGACTATGCTAGTACAAGAGATAAACTCAAGACACGACAAAGATGCATGGAAAAGTCAACGCTGGGTTTTACATGCAAGTATAAGAAGAGAGCAAAGATCGTCAGATCTGTCACTGATGTTAATAATATTTTGGAGAGAGTATACATCTTAAAATTGCAATGGGCTGGTCATATCGCTCAGAGAAAAGAAAGACAGAAGGACAATATTAGCGCTGGAATGGAGTCCAAGAGAACATCGAAGACCTATAGGACACCGGACAGGTAGGACAAATATATCAGGAGGTATGCTGAAACCAATTGGCTGGGAAATACGAAAGACCATTCCATGTGGAGAGAACTGTTCAAGGCTTTTCCAGGTCCAAGACTTAAAAAGGCCAAACCATTTAGTGACTGGATTTCCTGATGATGATGATGATGATGATGATGATGGTGATGATGGCTGGGAGGATGGATGATGATAGATGGATGAATGTATGATGATGGATGGGTGAATGGATGATGTATGTATGGATGTATGTACGTATGACGGTGATGATGATTGATGTATGGTTGGATGGATGGACAATGATGCTGGTTAGAGACGAAGTTTTATCGCTGGGAAACTTGAAACTTGACTGTTTGCTGGGTTTCAACATACGTTGAGCTTACCAAAATATTACTGCTTCTCCCTGTACTTGGGGCTGTTACCCTATTTGACCGAACCATTAAGAATCCCGCTACTGTAAAATTTCATGCCTGGTATTGGTCTGCAGGAAGCTACGGTGTGTCAGACGTGTACTACCCAATCATATGTGTTGCGAGAAACTTCAGTGTTTTCAAGGGTATGTTAGCACAAATAAGTTTTGCGATACACCATCATCTCTAATGATGATGCTGAAGATGCTGATGGTTGAATGGTGATGGATGAATGGACGATGACGGATGGGTGAATGATGGTGATGACGCTGATGCTGATAATATACTCATAACTAGGAAAGGATAGTTTCGCCAGTACAATAACCCATATGTTAGAATCTACTGTCCTATGCATACTTAAGCCTCGTCTATTTGTTTATTGTCTGCTGTTTCAGCGAATAGTCTGGAATGAGCATTGCACAGGACAGTGTATTGTAACACGCATATAATATATCTAGGGGAACATTCATTTCTCTACTCATAACTAGGGCCACGATTTTGTCGCGAAAAGATTTTTGCCCCACTTTGTTTCAGTGACTCACGTGCACATCGGCAGTTCTGTTTCAAGGTTATTGGCAGAGTGTCTATGTTCAGACACGTTTCTCATTTGACTACACCAATCAGAATAAGATTATTGTCACTCCGTACGTCTATAATTTGCCAAGGCCAGTGAGAGTAAAATCATCCAATCACAGACGATGTAGCAGAGCTGCAGGTGTGCACATGACGCATCGAAACCAAATGTTGCAAAAATCTTTTCGCCATAAAATCGTGGCTCTACTCGTAAATTTGCAATATATTAAACAATTAGAGATAATGGATAGTATCGGGTTATGTTAACTATCTGCTACGTCTTAATGAAGTATATACACATCTGACGTTCTTGTATCGTTGCTGACGTGGTAAAGTTTGTTCGACTAATGAGAGTTATAGTGTAATGAATTCTGAACACTTGTAGTTATTCGTCCGAAAACTATTTAACCGTGCCAAACAATGAAATCGGTCATGTATGAAACGATTCCCGTAACATTTTATGTATTTGTAGAAAAAAAACTGATTTATTTCTATATTCCATTACCTAAAATTGTGAAACAAACATAGACCTACTAGTTATGTTTAAAAACTTAAGATAAAAAAGTGCGCAAAAGTTTGGTGTAAACCGTAAAACACAAATGTAAATTATTCGCCGCTTAAATGTGTATATCAACTTTTCCAATTGGTTCTAGTGTTCATTAATAACCAACCAATAAGTTAAGTGGCAAAACATTACTCTAATAAAATACAACCCCAAACTGCAATTCAATTGGTAAAGTAAAGAAGCAAACATATTTATAAATCATATGCGCCTTCCATTAAATCGAGGGAAGAAGTTATAGGTAGAGTCGCGATTTTGTCGTGAAAAGATTTTTGTAACATTTCGTTTCAGTGCCTTACGTACACATCACAGCTCTGCTTTATGGTAATTGACAGCATGTCTCTCATTTTACTGCACCAATCAGAAAAAAGGCAATTGTGATTCCTCACATCTGTGATTGCCAGTAGAACCCCACGACAAGTGAAAGATGAAACAGCCAGTCACTGATAATGAAGCAGAGTTGTAGATAAGCACATCATGTATTGAAACCAAGCGATGCAAAAATCTTTTCGCCGCAAAACCGTGTAGTGGTTATAGGTCCTTGGCTTTCCGTTCAGTTAAAAATATCTGCCTTTAAAGCTCGTAAGCTTCATGAGATATTTAATTTTCAATGAACTGATGGTTTCTTGTTTTACAGGGTAGGTTTTCCCAGTTGGTAGAGATGTTGCAATATTGGTCTTTCCGAAGCCAAACGTCCTTTGCATTCTGTCATTAATGAACTGTTGTTCTACGACTCATTATGTCCCAGTCGTAGTTGACATGTATTTATTTGGATATCAGAAATGCCTCCGTTAGAGCAGTTAGTACATGACAAAGATCAAATGTGCCAGAAAATGAATTTTTCCTGTAATATCTTTGCCACCATATTTTGAAGGAGAGAATTTCATTAGCTGATAGACTGTGAATGGAGAACATACTTCTAAAACTAGCGCTGTAAATAATTCGCCATATTGTTCAGGCACGTCGATGGCATCTGTCCTGAATAATCTTCTGTTGCATCCAAAATTGCAGTCACATGAAAGGAACCAGTATCAACGAAACGGAAAGTAATTCATCGTGGAATGGTACTTTCAAAACACAACTCACGTTATAAATAATTTTTTCGGAGAGTTAGAACATCGTCAAAACGGACGATTATTTATTTAGACTGCAGTATCTCATCTTGTATAACTGCTACAGAAGCATGTGTTGTACGTCCTGCAAAGGGGCGGCTCACAAAGTTATATCAGCTTGACGTGCAGTCATTCTCGCCTGGTTGTATTGTCAGCACGCTAAATTGTTTTCCGAAGGGATATATCGCGTGTGCACTTTGCTGCAACATGTCTCCAGGTGCACGCAATCAATGCCACACTATTATTACTGCATCCTAGTTGCAAGTATTGTAACACCCGGCACGCGATATTCGCGCTACCATACAGCTACAGACACGGAGGTTTCTCAGAAGACAAGTTAGATTTATAAAAACGGTACATTCGAAATCGGGTTAGTGTTTATCAAACTCGTCTTTCAGGAATCTAAACCAAAATAAAACCTACATCACGATAGTCACGGTTCCTCTCTTACTTAGACAATATAGTCAATATATATACATCTAAATATTAAGAGGAAGTCGAAAAGAGGCAGAATTACCGTAACTCAAGTATACGCTTTAAATTTGAAACTGTAGAATTTTAACAGTTTCAATAAAATTCAAGGTTTTTAACAGTCGAACCTGTTGTTTTATTAATATTGACTGATAGACAAGTGATAAGAAATAATATTGGATAACAATTTGAATTAGTAAGCGTATTGCACTGTCTAGTAAGTACAAATTGTACTATTTAATCTGCAATTTAAAAATTATACACTGTAAATAAAAAAATTAGTACTCTTACAAAGAAAATCTTCGGAGACCCAGTTGCCAAAGAAATTCCTTGTAAAACTACAATTGTTGTCCTTGTAATAAAATACAAAGTATATGTTTGTAAAATGACAAGGGCTAGTCTCGTATTTGTACTTTCAACAAGGAAAAACATTAATTTAAATGCTCATCATACTTCATAAATAACACAGAACTTATTTTCAATAAAGGTTGTTCACATGAAATTATTTTGAAATTATAAAATAGTCAGAGGTGCTAAGTTCCGAACCACTCTCCCCGCGCTTAGAAACTACGCATCTTACTCCTAGACTCCTGTGACTTCCGTGCTGCTTAGTCATTATTTATTTGTATACATTCAATGTGCAGTTCAGTAATAGTTATTTCTTTCAAAGCACGCAATTAAGATAAACGTTCATTTTATTCCAGAAAATTGCTTCCAGAGATTGTGATCTTTGCATAAATAATTTCCGACGAAACTATGATTTTGGTAGACTACACATTTTTTCTAAGTTTTTTTAAATAAAATCCTTTTAACATTACAAACTAATAGTTTTTCAACATTTACAATAGTTTGTACATCTACAAAGGAGTACCTTGTCTTATTTCACAAAAAAAAAAATTACAGTGCAGGAACTGTCGGTATATAGGTACAAAGAATTCCCTTATAGTATTACAAAGTTTACCTTTGTAACATTATAAATAAATGATTTCACAAAGAAAATATTTGTACTTTTACAAGGATATGTAAAAGTACAAAGAATATCTTTGTGAATTTTACAAAATTTTTAGAGTGTAGTTTAAATAAGAAACTAAATTGTCATTTCAACTATTTTACATGATATCAGTCTGCGTGGGGTAAAGAGCGTACCTCCCTCCGTTTCCGAAGCAAGCTTGCTGCAAATTTTCGTTTGCTCATTTTAAAAATTAATTATGTGTTTTGATAAGTTGCACTTAAATGTATAGTAATATTTACAGTAGGTCTACATAGGATTAGTCTTTTTGTTCAGTTCTTGTATATAATCGTGTTTTAGTAATGTTCAATTTCGATCTGTCGCGCTCTATGAAATTACGCTGATTTGAAAAATTAGATAATTACATTCAATGTAAAATTATTCGCTTTTTGTACAGTATGTACATGTTTAAGAAATTTCCTTCCTTTTTCAGTAAGTGAAACTCTTTTATTCAATGTTTGAGTTTATTTCTCTGATGCAATCTGTAACTTTACACTAATTCCCGATGGAGTAGTTTCAACATATTTAATATGTTGAAAACCACTGGGAATCTTTGAATATTCACAGTTTCTAGTTTAGAGTGTATGTTTGTAACTTTTTGATTGGATCATAGTTTATGAAACTTGTCCTTGAGAACTCCTCAGAAGCAGTGGCAAACCTGCATGTAAACACTCACGGACTCGCGTACAATTTTATCAAACATGCTAATGCTCAAACGTTGTAGCAGCAACCAACAATCTAGTAGCTGAGTACAGAGAACGTAAGACTGTGACGTACAGACGGCAAGTCGTTGATCTCGCGAAATATCAGGGTCTCTGCACATAGGTAAGTGTATGTTCCTCTAATGGCGGCTGTGGGAACTACCTACGTCATGGCAGGATAAAAGCGCGGCTATGCAAGCGGAAATAACAGACGCCACGTTAGTAGTTTGTTACAAAACACTATTTGAATGCATATCAGTGCAATTTCATCACCAGTACTATATACAATATGCGTTTCCTGCTAACGAATTACAATTCAAGCACGTGCCCAGTAGCGAAGCATAGTTGTGTTCAGTCTTCCACGTCATAATTTTATTTTTGTATTTGTTTCTTACTTTATACATAAGCTGAGACTAAATTTTGCTCACATGCATTTTTTTTCCTGATAGTTTTTGAGTATTGACTCGTAAACGTCAAAGTTTGCATTTTACGGTTTTTGCACGCCACTAAAACCAACTCACATAGGCTACCAAAATAAAAAAAACTTGCATTGAATAACGATATTGTAAACTACAACGTCTCCGATACATATTTTTTTGTGATAAAAATGCTAAAATTTTAAATTTTAATAAATTTTTTAGTTTGGTATGCCAATATATTTTAGTGGCGTGCAAAAGACCGTAAAATGTAAATTTTCACGTTTACTAGTCACTACGCAAAAACTATGATTGATAGTAAAAATTCATAAGAGTATAATCTAGTCTCAATTTGTGTCTAAAATAATAGTAAAATAAAATATCTGGTCCAAAAAAAATATAAATATGACGTTGAAATTTGATGTAGACCGCGCCCTTAAAGAGTAGCAGTTATATATGAGACTGTTTACGCTCTGAGCACATACAATTAACATGCCTACGGACAACCAATAGATAAGGCCAATTATTTTTGGTGAAAAGACTTTTTCATGAACTTGTCCTTGGTTAGTGATAAGACTTTTTAACTCTCAGTGTTTTGGTGATAGTCCCGCAAATCACATACGTGTAGTGTCGAAGTAACATTATTATCATTGTCAGAGTCAAATAAGTGAAGCTTCTACACTAAAGACCTGTCGCCAATAGCCATGAATAGATATGATGGTTTACTGTGGGTTTACTGAATTTCAACACTCAGTCAGCTTACTAGAAGATAACTGGCTTTAGCTTGTACTTGGAGCTGTTGCCCTATTTGACTGAGCCAATAAGGATCCCGATATTGTAATATTTGATGCCTGTTATTGGTCTGCGGACAGCTACATTGTGTCACAAGTATATCACCGAATCATGTATGTTGCAAGAAACTACAGGAGTTTCAAGGGTATGCTGGCACAACAATTTTTCGCAATATACCATCATTAGAGATGATGGAATATCGCGAAAATGTTTTGTGCCAACATAGGCTTGGAAACGTTGTAGTTTCTCGCCACAAGTATGATTGGATGCAGACAAATAACAGGCATTACATATTACAATAGCAAGATTCTTATTGGCTTGGTCAAATAGGGTAGCAGCTCCATGTACAAGGAAAGGTCAGTGATATTGTGATTAGCTGAACGTGCGTTGAAACCCAGCAAACAGTCAAGTTTTCCCGCGATATACCATCATCTCTAACCATAAGGCTAGGGTACTATTTTTTCCCACCAAAATCTGTGACTCTACGAATAGAGTATTATCGTATTACTGAGACTGTAAGACTTGAGAATTCCCTCCTCGTCTCTCGCACGCTACTGGTAGATGTGTGTTTCAACCTCACCTTGTCTAATGTCCGGTACGGTACACACGATCCTTAGTTCTCTACTCAATACCTTACTTAAGGCTAGACATCTGTCGCCATATTGAATTACATTATTTTTCGCTTTTTATTAATTTCTGAGAGAAAAAATTTGAAATTTGCTATTATAACATTAAATATATTTACCTTGTGCCACAATAAAAGCACCGTAGTTGAACATATATTTAAGCCGCAATTAGTGTAGCAAATTTTTTATATTCTTAAATTGCTAAACTAATTGCGACTTAAATATACGTTAAAAGGTCAACTGCGATTCTTTTATTGTGGCACAAGGTAAATAGAATTGATGTTATAATAGAAATTTTCACTTTTCTTTTCTTCTCAGAATTTTATAAGAGGTAAAAATAATATAATTCAATATGGCGACTGATTGTCGATTGAGATTTCATAACAGAGTTCTGTAGCAAGACGTCTGTGTTGCGTACACACAATCTTTGGTTACTGAACACTGTGGGAGGGGCAGAACTGATCAGGAGGAAAATCGATGTATACGAAATTTAGTAAAAAATTTTGGCATTGAAAATGTTTCTAAAACGCATAAATGACTCTTAACATCATTTTGAACCAGTTGGTATTTTAAATTTGTTTGTTTAAGTATTTATTTACAAAATAAAACAGAGTTGTTAACGTAATTAACTATTTTAACAACGTTACCTGCGTTAATGGTATAACATACATATGATTTTGAAATGACGAACAAATGCTTTTAAAACGTTTATTGCAGTAATGTTTTCCAAAATTTTATTTATTTTTGAATGATATTAAAATAAGATATAATTATATATTAACTCAACGAATTTATATATATATATATATGAATTACTTAAGATAATATGAAGTACTGAGACGGTACTTTTGTACGACTCAAAGAGAGACTGCTTAGTAATCGATAAAAAAAACACGGGATTCCACTAACTCATTTCAAGGGTTTTGATTACTTTTTTTAAATTTAATACAATTTATCTATAGGTTTTATTTCTGTACAATGAGAAATATCTGTTTAAATATATTATCACATTAAATTGAAAACCACGTGAACAATATCGCGGGCAACAGTCTGTCAATTATAAAATTAACTGCATGAGCTGATGGCCTAGTACTCTACCGACAATAGCGTGTTGCACGTGAGCAAGTGTATTCAAGATAATAGTGAGGTATGCCAAAGGATAATTAAACTACACCTACACTTACGATAATATGATCATATAGTCACGAGTGCTTCCCTACATGCATCCGTCAGCTGCCGAGACTGCTATGTCATTTACTCTTACTATCCAATTGTTGACGGTAAGTTAAGGTAAGTAGGCTTTACGTCTCGTCGACATGGAGGTCATTATAGACGGCAACATACAACTTGATACAATGGCAGGAGCTGGTAGAGTAGTCGGCCAACCATTCCAGCATTCGCCTGCAGCAATCTCGGGAAACCATGGGAAACTAAAAACCAGTATGGCCGGAGCCGTGGATCGAAATCGGTTCTTCACGAAAGTGAATCGAGCGTGTTACCATTGCGCCACCTTGACGTAGAAATCTTTTCGCCAAACTCACGTGCCGCAACGACTGCACGTGGTAGCCTTACAAATTATTTTCCTATATTATGTTACTGACTTGCGTTCGTAAATTCCTTGTCGAATTATCCTTATCCAGCCACATTAACGATGTGGGCGCGGTGACCGAGTGATCAGCCATTCGCCTCTCACCAGGGTGATCCGGGTTCGATTCTAGGCGAGGTCGGTCCCCGAATATTCACATACGGTGATCGTGTCGGACGATGGTGATGGTCGGCGGGTTTTCTCGGGGATCTCCCGTTTCCCCTGCCCTTATCATTCCGGCGCTGCTCCATACTCATCTCATGTCACCCCTCAACAGCGCCGAAGAGCTACATGTTAAGGTTCCTATATACCTGCGCTTGAAACGCATTGCATCATATTTGGAAGAAACATCTCAACACTCATAAAATTTGAACATCTATGAAAAGAAAACACATTTCAAACAATGTTTCTATCAATTTAAAAATTAGGATAGCTTATTGGAAACGCGATTTTCAAGACTCTCAAAATGGCTAAAAACTGCTTTTTAAACTGCCGTATCTTGGAAAATTCTAATCGGATTCGAATAACACAATAATAGAAATAAGCGCTGTAATTTGAACCACGAGTATCGCAAATGAAAAAAAAGGTCAACTCTAATGTCTCATAGGAAAATGAATAATAGTAACGTTCTGTGCGCCAGTTGCAGGGTTTGCGTGTAGAGGCGATATTGCATTACATACGCCGACCTACGTGTGCCTCACATATACCAACATATAAGAACCTAAACGGTGTTCAAGTGCGATAATTTCATAATTTTACAATTCTATGAAATAGTGTTAGTTTTGTAGACGATATTTGTGAGTACAGTTTCTTCTTACAAAACAATTTTACCTCTCATAGTTTTCTCATAACGGTGCGTCAAAGTCACAATTTACGCTGTCATGCAAATAGCGAAAACTAATTGATCTACTTAAATGAAATAATTCACTGTAAACTAACATCCCACGAGCTTTGCAGTAAAACATTTTAAAGATCACAACGTAATATTTGGAATTTTTTAAAAAGATCGCAAAAGTATGGAAAATATTGCAAATTCAACATTTTTTAAAGTATAGAAATAGTTCATGGAATATTTTTGAAATGTTTTATTACGTAGCCAATGGCATGTTATTTCAATTACGTAAGTCAATTGGTTTTAACTGTGGAATCTCACTATAACAACAACTGTAAATGGCAACAAAAACTGTCTTTAGAGCGGATTGTTGTTATATCCAAATAATTTTACATGTATTATGGAGAGATGGTGCATTATAAAGCTGTTGTTATAGGACAGATAATGTTATAAACCATACTCTTTATAACGAGATTTCACTGTATTTGCATGGCAGCAGGACATGCAAATTTTGACTTTGACGCACCGTTATGAAAATACTTTGAGAGCGAAAATTGTTTTATAAGAGGAAACCGTACTCAAAAGTATCGTCTATAAAACTAACACTATTTCATAAAAACATAAAATTATAATTTTATCGAACTTGAACATCTTAAGCTCTTAAGCTCTGACAACGATCTCTTCACTCACCCACATAAGTGATAGTGATGTAGGCTATATATTCATGGTGTTAAATCTGACGTACAAATCTCTGCGAAACTCGCATGTTTGTTACTTTGAAATAAGTGATCTTGTCGGCGAAGGACAAGGTTTTAAAATAATTTATGCTATAAGTTCAATATTTTTCGTTGCTTTTGCCAAATCATCTATACACAAACGCCTAGAAAACCACTTAGAGTTGTGTTCTTACTATGCATGTATTTTATTGTATTTTTAAATTCCATTATACCGGTAAAAATACATGAACCGTAAGTGTTGTTAACTTACACTAACATATGTGAAAATTATGCTACCATGTACATTTGCGTACAATTAAAAAAAAATGTACAGTGTACAATACAGAGAAATTTTTACACCGTGCCACGAGAGCACAGCGCCGTTTCATGTCTCGCAACTTCAGGTGAGCTATCCAGTAATATATATTAATACATTTGGCTATGTCTATCTGCAGAAGGCCGTCATGTTTAGTAAGCTTATGTAGGTTGGCTAGTGTGGTCAGGTTTACTCAATTACCATGTTTTGAAACCTGCAACGAATTCAGACTTTCGTGTCTTAAAAACGGGACATCACAATCCTAGTAGTAGTTACTATTTGCATAGTTAATTAGTTTAGAAACACATATTTAAAGTGTTTCATTATCGCGCTTTGGTAAAATACAATATCTTGTTTTCACCTCATTCATCAATAACATCTTGGCAATATTTATGACGCAAACGATCATATATTGTTATTTAAATTATAAATATATTCCCCCTTTTCAGAGTCATTGGGAATTCCGTATTTGAAACTGGAGATTAATACTGGAAACAATTGAATAATGTTAAAGAACTATAATAACATATATTAATTGTTTCAATGAGAATCTTGTTAGGATTTAAGAACGTAAAATATCTAACTTGGTATGAGACTCCACTTTAACGCAGGTGCTATATGCCACATTTGAGGTGCGAAACAGGCAGGTGATATGGCCTAAGACTAGCTGGAGCATCAAGAAGGCTATGTATGATCTTTAATTATTTCAAACAATTGTAAATGACACAAATATTTTTTTAACCAAATGCTTTAAAATTTTTGAGACTGTGTACAATCATACGATACACAATTTTGGCACAGCGTTCATTTTTTAAGTAATGCACCGTTTGCTAGCAAAAAATTATTTTGCGTAACTTTGACTTATTTTGATAACAAAATACGTAATTATAGGAGCAAAAATCTGACAATCTGTTTGGTGTATTGTAACAGAAAAATTCAGATACAAACTATAATATATAAGCGTTAAAACGGCAAGAATGAAATTTTGATATATGTATTAATTTTCGTTAAATAAAATATATTTTTGAAACCACTGCAAAACTAATGAGCGAGGCATTAAGCACGGGGCGCGAAAACTACGGACGGGACTTAAAGCTGTGAGTCTATTTTTTTTTCTTTTTTCGTGACATTTCTGTAGTCGAGTTTAACGCATGCTTCTAAATTATTGTTTTATGATTCCGGTAAGTAATCGCTACGCAACAGCAGTCTGAAAAAGACATTTTTGGTAATTTAAGGTATCCTGAAACTACGTTCCTGAGCTCGATATCTTAAAAACAAAATTAGAGAAGCATAGTTATAATGTATAATGTTCGTAGATAAGATATCGAACGCACGTTTACTAGTATTTCTTTATAAAAAAAATTTCTCCTATCACGTTGTAACAATGTCCATGCGCCAGCTATAAGGACTGTTAAGGCGGACGCCTGGTGAAGGACATGTTTGTGTGTGTGAGGTGAGAATCTATGAGGCGCTACGAGCGACGTCGGCCGGCACATATATTGTGATATCGCCTCTAAGCCCAGAGTTGTGAACGCGCGAGCTTTGTTCCCGCCGTAACGGACATTTAAGGGCGCCGTCTACTAGAATGGTGAAGAGGCGCGCAGACCTTTAACAATCCTGATTTCATTCGAAAACCATTCAACAGGTTGTCACGCGGTTAGGCTACGAAAAGCATTTAAGGATCTTAGTACAGGTATATAATTTTGCCATTAACTGTTATCGTTCCTAACAAGTATTTTTTTTTTGTGTGAAAGTGACCGAATCGGGACTTTTGACGCAGATTTTTATGTATGAGTAATCATTTTCACGATGTTTGGAATATTATAGACCTGTAGAGCGACTCTTTCCCTTTAGTCGCGTAAGATAAAATGATAGTGTTGTCGCTGAAAGTCCCACAGTAAAAACAGTTCGGCGGGAACCTTGCACGCTAGTTCTGCGCTTGGCTCGTTGAGGCGACGTGACATTGGATGCGCGCTTCAAGGTCGACCTTACTGTTCCGTCGCTTTTGAGCCTCTCACGCGCGGGTAGACGGCACCCTTAAGCGGTGACCCTATCATTTTATTGAACACGTCAATGAAGCAAAGTCCAATGTACTTGTAGACCTCAATTTCGATCAAATCCGTTACATATATCTTGAGAAAGAACCGCGTGAGAAAGCCGATTTTAACCAAGTTTGAGGGCTTCAAAATAAAGCTTCCAATGTACGTGGTGTCTTGAAAGTCACATTCACAAGTAATCTGAAGTGTGTTTTCTTTTCGTGGACAAGCATTGAAAAAGCACGTTTACTTGTCTCTGAGAAAAACGTAACTCCGAACACACTACACTCAGCTCGAACGCCAACCAGGCGGCCGCCTTAAGGTGTCTCCCTAGATAGGCTGTGTTTGTGAGTGTTAGGCCAGAGCGGTAAGGTTGACGTTGACTGCAGTATGTAATGTATTATCGCCTTTCCGCGCAAGCCACTTAGCTGGCGTGCAGTGCTTTACTATTATCATTTTTTCTACTAGAATTAAAGAGTGATAACATTATTTTATTTGTGGGCAGCATATTTCAAAGTCAAACGCTTGTTTCTATAGTTGTGTTTTTAGAATCCGGTTGTTATTTCTCCATATACGAAAGTCTAGAAACCCCCATTTTTGGCCATTTTGAGGGGTTCGAAAGTGATCTTCCTAATAAACGTGCCGAATTTTTAAAACTATAGCGACAAAGTTTGATATACAAATGTAATGTACGTTGAATAATGTAGTAAAAATGGACCACCGTAACCCGTTGCAACGCGTTTGAATCACAGGTAGGGAAGCCCCTTAAGGGTATTAAAATGGGGAAAAAATAAAATTTTATATTTGTATGAAATAATGTTAGTTTTACAGACGTTTCTTGCGAATACATTTTCTTTTAAGGAAAATAAATTAGCTCAGCCAGTTTCCCCATAATGGTATTTCAAAGCCAAAATTTCCATAATTGTATTTCATACAAAACTTGAAAACCAGTAGGCTTAACATAATTAAATAGAAAAAAATCACATTAAAACTGCATGTCACGGTCTACGGCTTGAAGCATATACAAACCCGTTACAAAAATGTTTGTATTAAAAAAATAACAAATCACTAATTGAGTCGGGAATTTGCAAAAGGGACCAAATCCAATTTTTGAGAAAATTCAGGTTATACGAGATTTCGACTCTCCAAAGCATTCTCTTGGCTGTCAGCAACAGAAGAAACCCAGTCCTATACAAGAAATACACTAAACGGACTAGTTCATGAATGTGCCAATAGCTCATTATTTTGTTTGTGATTTACGTGATTATTGTTGAAGAATCAGTTTCCATTCGGTTTAGTAGTTCTTTCACTAGCGTATACTAAGATTCTAATAATCTACACAAAATCTACACCAAGGTCATTATGATTTATTTGATAGTGTAATACAAAACACTGCTTTTTGGGTATAAGGCACTGTGTGGTGTTGTGTTTACAAAATATGTTTCTATGTATCAAATTATTAGTTTTTCACTAGAATACGTCAACATTGCACTAATATCTACTCAATAAAATATGTTTTATGTGCCATTGTTAGAAAGAACGTTGCTTTTTTTTTTTTTTTTTTTTAAGTTAGTAAGTCCAATAATATTATTAATTTCTAAACAATAAAAGACAAAAGTTTTTCAATATCAATTATGTTTCATATTATTCCACACACTCTATAATTTCAAGTTATACATTTTTGATAGCCTGTTTCACTCTCAGATCTACAATGATCAGTTTTTTGTTGTTTCCCAACAACATACTCACTTGGACTTGGTTCGTTTTGCAAATTCCTGATTCAATATATTTTTTTTTTGTTTTTTGCATTAATTTTTATAAAAATATATTTTGTAATGGGTTCCCACATGCTTCAAGCCGTAGACTGTGACATGCAGTGTTCAGGTGATTTTTTTCTATTTTATAATGTTAACTGTTTTTCAAGTTGTATGTGAAGTAAAAATATACAAATGTTGACTTTGAAATGCCTTTATGGAAAAAATGGCTGAGCTATTTTATTTTATTTTTTTTCATAAGAGGAGAATGCACTCTCAAGTAATGTCTACCAAACTAACACTATTTTGTGCAAATATAAAATTATGATATTTTCATGCAAATATAAAATTATGATATTCACCCCACAGGGACGCCTTTAATATATTAGCTCATAGCCGCCGGTAGGCAACCATGGAAACAAGGAGCCGAGTAGGCAGTGTTGCTAAGCTATCAGAACAAAGAGGTCCGCCCCTTCTCCCCTCGCAATGTTGACCTTCCCCAGGGATCTTGCTGCGTGACCCCAGCCTCGTCACCGGGGGGAACTGCCCCACGCAAGCTTCCGCCCTTCCGGCCGGCCGGCGCCCACGCAGAGCGAGCTGCTCTGCCAAAACCCCGCCCGTGCCGCCCTTCTTCCGCTGCCTGCGTGTGTTCCGTGCGACACGCCACACGATGTAGTTACTGCGTGCATGTTCGCACCGGCCACAACGCCACGTATATAGGTCGTTCCGGATAAACTGAGTACTCTACATTTAACCTTTGAAAAATATCACTAGCTGTTACTGCATATAATTCAATATTAACTATAGCAGGGGCGTCATTTCAGGTTTTTCCAGGAGGGGGAGGGGGGCAAGATTTTGTTTTCTGGCGACAATGACCTTATTGCATCTTTTTTATTAATTAAGCATGTATAAATTAGATACTTTAATTAATAATACAACTTTAGTTTTATGTCCTTAAGTTAGCATTATTTACATTAAAAAATACAAAAAATATATTTATACACATAAAATTCTAAATCCAGGGGGGGGGGCATTTGACCCCCCTGTAGCCCCAAATGACGCCCCTGAACTATAGTTGCCATACTCATTGTAGGGTCGGCATCGAAATCACGCAATACAGTTCCATGCATTTTCCTATTTAAATACAACCATACTGAAACAATAGCAAGTGAAATCGACATAATTTTACATTATAAAAGTAACAAACTTTTTTAAATCAATCTAATGTATCTTAGACGCGCAAACATCATGCGACGTGGCCAGAGAGGTCAGACATTTCGTGTCGTTAGCCGTTACGCGCGGAAAGATACGAATTGGTTGAAAGTAGAACTTTAACAGAGCTTTTTGAGTGCTCACTTTATCCCGAACCGCCTATACGTTGTTCCCTCGCACTGCTTCTAAACTAACTTAAAAACGAGGGAACGTCGCCGTCTTGAATTTTTTTCTTCGTGCCCTAAGTTTTCTGTTGGGTAAATCAATGAAAATTTAACATAACGACCAAATATATTACATACTGATATAATTTTATACACCGTTATCACTCATCTTTGTTTGCCGTTAGCGTTTACTGATCTAATTGCTGTTAAGACAGCAATGAGAATTTTCCAACTGTAATTAGATTTATAGCAACAGTGTTGACAAAAATAAAAAGGTTGGTGATGTATGCAACTCTATCAATACGAATTTTGTTCTGGAATTTGGTTTTAAGTTCCATAAATTTACCCATAAGGAAAGTTATGACAGAAAATACAAAATATCAAAAGGCGATGATCTCGCCCTCTTAAGGGAAAGTGTCAAACAATGTTGTTTTGTTTTCAGTTTTTGAGCCTCATTTATTCCAATTGTATAATCAAAATTTTCTCTTAGACGAAACATGAGATATACTTTTGATAAACTGCTTGACGTAAATAATAATGGAATTTTTCATTACTTTGTCGCGCAGAATCATCGCAAGAGAATTATTGGTTAACTTTTAAGAATTATCTTGCACTGATTCTATGTTACAAATTAATGAAAGATTACATTACTATTTATGTCAAGCAGTTTACTAATAATATATAATATGCTTTATCGAAGAGAAATATTTGATAACGCAATTTAATCAATGTTATGGCTCAAAAACTGAAAATATAATAAAATTGTCTAACACTACCACTTAACGTAAAATAAATGTCATAGTAAGATATCCGACGCTAGGGAATCATACCTAGGATACAGACTTACTACTGTGCACACTTACACATCTGCTTGTCCTGAAGAATGACATGGAATGAGGCTCTACAATGAATAGGCGGCGGAATGAAGAGGTGGGGTAAACTGGAGATCTCCGAGAAAACCCGCCAACCAGGGACTTCGTCCGGCACGATCCCACAAGCAAAAATCCGAGTACCAACCCCCGCTGGGGATAGAACCCGGATAGCTTGGTGGAAGGCAAGCAGTCTGACCACTATTTCGTTAGGTACATTGCAAGGCCTTAACCTCGCTACCGCGCACATCATTCTCCTCGTTTAAGCTGGCTTATTTGAGGTGCCACAAGTAAAGTTGTGGGACAAATTATATTGAGACGATTTTTGAGACCAGTTTAGACGAACACAAATGCACTCCAAGTTGGACCCGTGAATCGAACCCGGGATCACTGACGCTGAAGCAGAGCTGCAGATGTGCACAGAAACAAGTCGTTGAAAAAAATATTTTCACCAGAAATCAGTGGCTTTAAACGCCGGGGAGATACGCTACTGCACTTCTCTGGCGTCTCAGAAAACCAAGAGTGAACCAAGAAAATGCAATAAAAATACCGAATCCGCGTATATACGTAATAAAACTTAGAAAATCCCAAATCAGTTGTGTCAAATCACAGAAAATTCAAGTAAACAAAAAATGAAAGTTTAACACAACAAAAGGGAAAAAACTATTAAAGCTAAAGAAATCTGCGAAAAACAAATAACAAAGCGCAGTCCTTATAATATCAGCTGTGTTCAGCCCATTCTACTATTTCCTATCTCCCCCCCCCACACACACACACATTTTAGTGTTTATCATGGTTTGCTCTTGGTTTTCTGAGACGACATAGTACACTGTTAGAAAAAAATTCCGTGAAATTACGGAAAAGTACAGGCAAAAATGTATCCAGAAATCTTCGTAAAGTAGCAGGCACTCGGTTTTTCTTGATAACGGAACCCACCGTAAAATTACGGAAAATCCATTTTCCACAAAAAAAATTAAATTTCTCGAAGCTACTAAGCACATAATTTTCCAGAAATACGACAAAATTTTATTTATTACGCTTTCTCGAGATTCTGCACACTATTTAGTATCCTGAAAATTTTTTCGAAATTGCTGGAATTGGACTCACGACCTTGTAATCGCCAAGCAAAAGCTCTAACCATCGTACCACAGTGACAATTTACTAGTAAGTGAGTTCCATGCAGTGGTAAGACATCAACTTTATAAGAGAAAACTTTTGTATTTGACATCCTGATTTTAGAGAACTTCATTAGTTACATTATGAGAAAAAGATTTTATTCTATAGAAATAAATAACTTTAAAGGTACATACCCGCTAGCACGAAATGCAGAGAACAGGCGCGATTTTTTTCAGTTGTGATGAAGCGAGGAGAATATAAGACGTGTGTGGCCATTGAGTGGGGTAGGCTAGAAGGGTATGTCATAAGGAAAGGGAGGGGCAAGAGAGGCTATAGGGGTATGCTTTAAGACAGGACAGGGGTATATCATAATTAGAGGGGGCTATGATAAAGGGTATGCTGTAAGGGTAGAGATAGGCTCGTACAAGCATAGCGTGCAGGAGAGGGAGGCAACATGCAAATTTTGACTTTGAATGGTCATTGTGGGTAAACTGATTGAACTATTTATTTCTGTAAGAAGGACATGTAGTCCCTAGTAACATCTACAGAACTAACTATTTCATACAAATACTAAATTTTGATTTACCATCCCGCCCCCCACCTGAACGCCCTTAAGGTTGGACGTTACTCGCCATATTTGATTTTTTTTTTTCACTTTTTTATTTCGTATATGAAAAGTGTAATATCTGTAACTATAACGTGAATTCTGTTTACCTTGCGCTGTAGTTCAAGTATTGCAGCTGAATTTTTAACATGTATTTGGGCCGCAATCAGTTAAAATAATTTACCTTATATTCTAAATTTATATGACAGATTGAGGCCTAAATATACATTTAAGAGTTAAACTGCGATAATTTTAGTGTATCACAAGACAATTATAATTTACATTATAATCGCATATTTCTGCACTGTGTGTGTATGTATATATATATATATATATTTTATATATATATATATATATATATAACATATAAAAGTCTCGTGTCACAGTGTTTGTTTCCATACTCCTCCGAAACGACTTAACCGATTTCATTGAATTTTTGTATATACATTCGGTAGGTCTGCGAATAGGTTTTTATCTATTTTAATACTCCTGAGTGGTATTGTTTAGAAAATATTTTTAATTTAATAATTTTAGAACCCGGTCGATAACTGTGTAAGTGATAATTGATCAGTTATCCCCACGAGCTGATACCAGTCTATCCCCACCAGGTGTCGCTGCTCTATTATTATTATTATTATTATTTATTAATTTCTTAATTATTAGACCTCTTCCACTTATATACCACAACCTTACACACTTACAATAAGTTATTTATGTGACAAAACAACGTTTGTCGGGGCAGCTAATTATATGTGTGTGTGTGTGTGTGTGTGTACACATATAAAAGGAGAAAAATTAAATATTCCAACATTTCGACTGATGTGCAACGTAAACGAGCTACTTACTGTGCGTGATCCTGGACTGCGACACGGCCGTACGTTCCATTAATATCTTCTCAAACGAGACTGTACTGACGTTTGCGTGTCCTGACGACATCACGTCCATTCACCGACAATGAACCGGTATCGTTGAAACATCGGTACGCACGTAACTTTTAAATCACTTGTATGGTATCAGTTTACGTATGGCGTCACTTTATGTACCCAGCGTCGTGTTTCACATACATGTGACCAAATTGTGGCAGGGTGTTTCTGACGTGAAAAAAAAAGTAATCAAAAACATGACACTGAAAGTCCATTTCAAATTTCAAGTTCTTCAGGCGCCGTTAGGGCACTTTAAGTGACACTTTTTTTCTGGGTTCCAAGGTTTGTCCATTGTTTCATAAATTTACATCAGAGAAAATGCAATAAAGTCACGAAATAAACATTTTTATAGAAACAGACATCAATATTTTGGTACTAAAATTGTTAGTCCCTTTCCTATAGTTTGACTCGAGTGTTTTTTTTTTTTTTTTTTTTTTTTTTAATATCATGGCAATTCCAAAACCAAATCTTTCTCGAATCGAACAAAAGCAGTATATTTTACCAGGGTTTAATGTTTGACGGTTGTACTGTGAATATTACCATAAAACTTAAAATAACTTTAATATGTGTGAAACTGATTACAAATTTTAGTTTAATTTCTTTATCATATACTTGTGTCTTTTATGTTTATTGTTAGATGCAAATAATCATGATAATAGAGCGTATTTACCAAATTTGAATACATTTGTATTAAAAATATACAACCATTAAACTCTCATAATTAACCTGATTATTTTTTAAATAGTATTCGTTCCTTTTTTTAACACTTTCACTACATTATTTATAAAATATCGTAAAAGAATAAAACATGCTGAAGAAACAGAAAATATTTTACGATGTCATGAACGCCTTTAATAGTTGAGTCCTAGAAGGACAAATTTTTACCTACGAATTTGGGAAGTGTCGCCTACCCACTTCATACTGCTACAGTTTAAACTTGCGATGTGTTAAAAACGAAAACTGCATGTCTTAAATAATTGCAACAAGAGTATTTTTATAAGGTTTTGCAAATTACAATTCACTGCTTAATACGATTGAACCAAACATAACGTGTAGATAACATTAAACGTCTTGTTCGCAAAAAGAAGACAAACAACCATTTTATAACTACCCAACCATCATTATAAACTATATATTTTTATTAAGTAATTCATATACTACATGTTGTTGCTTTAACACAAGTACTTTTCAAAATAACCTTCATAATTTGCTTCTCGGGCTTAGGAGAAGTGGCTAGAGGACTTGCCTCCCACAAGGCGATACGGGTTCGATCCCCGGCGAGGTTGGTCCCCGGATTTTCGCATGTGGGAATCGCGCCGGTTGATGTCGCTGGTCGGCGGGAGTTCTCGGGGATCATCCGTTACCCCCGCCCCTCTCATTCGGGCACCACTCTAGTATAAGGCCTAATTCCATGTCATCCTCCAGGGCAAGAAGCTACTACCAGCTCCTGATAACCTGGCCCTCGGTTACTCGTATGATACGTATTTATTACTGAAATATTAGATCATGTCAGCAGCACGGTCTTAGAAATATGACCGTGGTAGGCAGCAGTCTTTAAATTAAAACACACATACATACATACATACATACATGCATACATACATGCATACATCCATACATACATGTATACATACATACACACATACATACATGCATACTTACATTCATAAATACATTCATACATAACCTACATACATGCATGCATACATACACACATATATACATGCATACATTCATAAATACATTCATACATAACCTACATACATACATGCATACATACATTCATACATACATACGTACATACATACATTAATACATAGCCTACATACATGCATGCATACATACATTCATACATACATACATTCATACATACATATATACATACATTCATACATTTATACATAACCTACATACATGAATGCATACATTCATACATAACCTACATACATGCATACATACATACATATATTCATACATAACCTACATACATGCATATATTCATACATACATGCATACATATTTTCATACACACATACATGCATACACACATACATTCATACATACATACATACATTCA